>JAAVTI010001097.1:0-50608 GCA_011947335.1 Phytophthora constricta | reverse complement strand
GTATGAAATTAACTTTCCGAAATTTACAGCGACGGTTCTCGGATTGTCCCTGAAACTCTGGATATAAATATCCAGAGAATATATTGATTGATAATAGTTTGCAGGCAGGAGCTTCGGTCGTGTAAATGGCGTCTCTACGGTCGATGGATGGCACTGTTCAAAAGTCGACCAGTCTGTCCTGCAGCCTTGTCATTCGACTGTCTTCCTTTATTCAGTGAAAATCGTATTTTCAGCCGTCGACCAGCTTGAGCCCAGACAATTCGTGCCGAGAATAAAAGAAAACCCCAATTCTTGTTGGTGGACGGACGACGAAACCACTGCAGGGTTCTGTTTTGACACTCATTTGGCAACACCAACACAAGTAAAAAATAAAACTCGACGCAGACCAATTTACCACCAGGTTCAAGCACAGCAGAGCAGTCAGAATTCGTCGTGGCGATGAGCTCGTCGACGGTGTTGCCATTCTCGGGTGCAAGAAACGACCACCGCGTGAAGGCCAATTTGGCACGAGACCCTCACGCGCGAAGCCTCAAGATCTGGCACCAGGTGCTGCTTGTCGGTCTCATTTACGACTTGGCAGTGATCCCGTTCGACGTCACGTTCGACCCGAACCTTTCGGTGTTTGAAAACCCCATCGCCATTGTGTTTTATGCGTGGGAGCTGCTTTTCTCCTAGACTTCCACGTGAAACTCACCACGGGGTTTTACAAAGGCGGCAACGTCATTTACAATCTACAGCAATGCCGGATGCGATATCTCACGTCGGCGGAATTTGTCGCTGATGTGCTAACAATCGTCCCGTATGCTGCTCTTCCAGTGAATTTGTCCGTGCCGAAGATGGTGTTAGAAATCCCCAAGGTGCTCCGAGCATACCGAATCCCGAAGTACCTAGTCAACGTAGATGATGTCTACGTGCGGCATTTTGAGCTGCTGAAGCTGTCCAAGCTGTTTGTGGGGGTCCTCTTGTTGTCGCATTATATCGCGTGCATTCGGTTCTCCTTCGGCTATGATGAGCACCAAAATAATCATTGGCTTCCGGTCAAACATGCGCATGGACCTACCATTCGCACGCAATATCTGCAGTCCATGTTTTGGGCCTTTGGACTTCTTACAGGTCTCTTTGAAGGAGAGCTCCCACACGCGATCGATGAGTTCGTTTTCACTATTGCAGTCGCCATGTGCGGATTCTCAGTGTTCACGTATCTCTGCGCGACGTTCTTCTTACTCTCCAAGTGCGAACCTACTAACAGTGAGGTGGCTGAGGCCCGTGTTGCGCAGCTCAAGCATATACTAGAGTTCCACCACGTTCCTGATCATGTAACTAATCCGACCATCGAATACCTGCGAGTATGCGTTTGTGGCAGATCGAAATATTCGATTCTTTGGCGATTTTAATTTTCGCTGCCGTTGTACTAACTCTAGTTGTCTTGTTTCTTGATGTGACTTTGCTAGCACTACAATGCTGGAAGTGACACGAGCGATCGAGAGGTGACAAAGCTCTTGTGCTCGTCAATTTGCAAGGATGTTCAGGTGGAGCTGTTGAAGGACTTGGTCGCGAAAGTTCCTGTTTTCACTGGCTGCAGCGCTGAATTAATTGACGTGTTGACGTCTTTATTGGAACGGATATCCTTACCCTCACAATGTACACTTTTCACCATTGGAGATTTTGGAGATGCCATGTACATCGTTCACGCTGGAGTGCTTGACATCATCGGAAGAAACGGCAAAATCCGTGAGCTGCGCAAAAACGACGTTGTTGGAGAGTTTTCACTGTTTTCGAACTTGCCTCGGTCAGCGACAGTAGTGACCAACACATACTGCGTTCTGTACAAGCTCTCACGGTTCCACACTGAGCTCGTTCTGGATAGCTACCCAAAAGCTGCTGGTAGAATAAACAATTTGGTCACTATGATCATGAAGAAGGCTCAAATGCAGCCGAAAGGAATCAAATGTCAGTCAACGATAAGCGAGCGACGAAAGTCTGATAGTGAAAGTGAGGCCCAAGGGATAAGTCAACCGAGAACTTTGATGAATCTGCTGCCAGGGGTAAAGCAGGATGGCACCATCTTCGATGGGAAACAAGACACAAAGACATCAAATATCCTTCGATTGCTTCCACATCTTCCTCCGAATGTATTAAGCGTGGAAAGTGGGCGTATATCGGGTATCACGAATAATGGTTACGACGAATTCTCGGCTCTCGACCACATGCGGACACCTAAAGTGTGGTGGGCTATCGTGCTACTCAAGAAGTGCCTCGATTGTACCGGTACCAACCGTGCCGTGTGGATTTTGCTGTTGCAGCTGATATTGATCTTTAACTGGTGCCTCATACCGCTTCAGCTTGCTTTCCTGGTGTTTGATAATATGAATTTCATACTATACGTGTTAAACGGAGTGACTGATGTCATTCTCTGGGCCGATATATACGTCAATTTCAATCTGGCGTACATGCAAGCCGCCGAAAAGGTACAAGTTCCAGCGAAAAGTGCGGTGAGATATTTGCGTGGAGCCTTCGTACTGGACTTGATATGTGCTGCCGTATGAAGTGTTTGTATCTCGGACTCAGTATTGCCTGGCCAGAATACCACGATTACTGAGGTGAGTTGTGTTGCAAACAAGGCATTTAAATGCCGCAGAGAGATAATATCGTAGCTGAAATTTGTTGTTTGCACAGGTTTTGGCGTGCTCCCGGTCATGTTCGTGAGGTGGATGCTATGTATCCGCTCCGCAGCAAACATCGCCTGATGTTGTTTGCAGTACTGCTGTTTTTGCTAATCCATATCGAAACGTGCATGTATTTCAGCGTCACCTTCGTGAAAGGATTCAGCACTGAAGAGGATGCGTGGCTTCCAAAGCACGACATTGAGCTGCATCGAGTGAATGATACACATTTCATAGCTTATGACAATAGCTCCTATACCCTTGGAGATCCAGCGCTGGAACGTATTGCGACAATGCAGTACTTTCGATCGTTTTATTTTGCGACTCACATACTAACAGGGTTGGGCAAAGGTGTTGAACCAGAAAGTGACCTGGAGTATATTATCGCGCTTATGTTTATGTTCAGCGGATTTGTGATTACCGCAATTGTGGTAGATAATGTCCAAAAGCGGTTCACTGCATCTGCTCATGAAGAAAAAGAGTTTTTCGCAGTTCGGTCACGGATACAAGGTTACTTGCGACGACAAAATGCACCTGTGGCGATCTTCCACCGAGTGAACGTGTTCCTGGACTTTTGGTGGGCATCTCATCGAGGTGCATTAGTCAGCGACTTGCTAGTCGATTTACCTACATCGCTCAAGAAAGAAGTAATGCGCAGTATCTACGCACCAGCGCTCCAAACGATGGCTCTCTTAGCTGGTGTGCGTCTGGTATTAAGCGATTTCGAAGACGCTCTTATAGAGAACGCTGAGTTAATGCTATATGGTCAAGGGGAACACATATATCAGAGAGGCGATAGCATGCACGGGTTGTACGTATTGTTGCAAGGCCAGGTTTTACTCACCAAGGCAGACATGCAGTTCAAGATTTTACGTGGCGAGTACTTCGGAACACAAATACTCCGTACAGATACAGAGCATTCCGGTTCCACGGACAATGCAACCACAGAGAGTGGTTGTGTAGTGCTTTTCTTGTCGAGACATACGCTTCAAAAGCTTCACTCTGTGTTCCCATCGTTTGGCTCGGAGCTCATAATTCTCAAAGCACGCTTGCTTAAAAACAAACTTGCGAAGTCAGAATCCAACATTGAGGTGCTCCAAATTTTCAAGAGTTCTGGGTACAGCCGGTGGTTGTGTTTAAGTCCACATCAAGCTATTGATCCAGATTCAAAGTATGTTATTGCCTGGGAGATATGGCTATCAGTTGCAATGACCGCACAGTGGGTTCGCGTGCTGATGAATATCTGCTTCGGAGTGGCGACCGATCATTTCGTCGTGAATGATGCAGTCACATTCGGACTAGAAGTTTCGTTCTTGGTTGACATCTACGTCCGTTCATGTCTTGGTTATCGAGTTTGGAAACAAGATTATGGATTTGAAATTGATCCGGCGACGGTACTTGCGATCGTGGTATTTCATCGTCGATGTGATTGCTTTAATACCGCTCTACATGTTGAATTGGCTGCCAGGATTCGGTCGGTGGGAACTTCTCAATGTCAACAAAGTGCTACGTCTTGTGAAAGTTCCGAACCAGTTCCGGGCATTAGAGCAGCGATACATAAAGTTCGCCACCGAGCTTCGACTGATGAAGCTAGTGTACTACACATTCGTGTCGACGCACGTGTTAGGCTGTATCTACTTTGACTTTGCGTCTCATGCATCTGGAATCCACGGTCTTGTTTTGGAAGAATCGTCGGAAACTAGTTTCGGTGAGAATGCGTGGTCACTACCGAAATCCCTGGAGCACGAACAGACTTTCCATCAATACTTTGCGGCGAATTTCTGGGCTTTCGGTATCATGTCGGATTCGAATACAGGCGAACTTCCTGAAAGCACGCCACAATGTGTACTTTCGATCATCACACTGGTAACTGGTTTCTTTTTGTTCGCATACGTGATTGGCAACTTCTCGGATATCATTGAGCTCACGAATGCTGAGAACCGCGAATTCAATGCTAAGCTGGGACCTATCCGACACTTGCTGGCGCACTTCACCCTACCTGCAGGACTTGAGACCAAAATTAAGATGATGCTATTTTTCAAGAGATTCCATTCTATAACCCAGGAAGAAGTACTGGAGCGATATCTCCCGCCACCTCTCATGACGGACATCAGGCTACTAAACTTACGGCCCCTGATGGAGAAAGTGCCGTTCTTTGAGAATATGGATGCTTCGATAACTCGGATATTGGTGGCACAATTTAAACAAGTATTAATGCTCAAGCACGACTTCGTCTACGAGTTCGGCGACAAGGGCACTGATATGTACTTTGTGCTCACAGGAGTACTAACCATGTTTGCCCCACTTCGAAGGAATTCGTCAGGAAATACGATCTCACCGGCCGAAAGTGGACAACGAGTCTCTCTCCAAAGGTCAGCGATATGCATGCCGGTGATTTTTTGGCGAGAACGCCCTTTTCGCCGACGTCCCGCGCACCGCATTCGTTCGTACCAAAACGTCATGTATCCTCTATTCGCTGTCAAGCAACTCGTTGAATTTGGTATTCGAGCTGTACCCGGACTGGATGAATCGTGTTCTTCAAAGCGTTAAGATCCAGCAAAAACAACAGAAACAACAAAGTGCTGATACTAGTAACCAAGTGCGACGCAGCTTTTCGGCCCGTCTGCTCTGGAGCTCGCAGAACCCTTTCAACCCCTCACAAACCATCATCTTCAGAGTGCACTAACCTCCCGTGCGAACTGTCGGGTTTGGTTTAAATGGCTCAATGCGTTATCTAGTATTTATGAAGCGCAGAGCCGAATGCACTTGACATGGCTGCGCATTGTAATCACATGCACGTTCTACATTGCCGTCATGGTACCGTCGTGCGTTGCATTTGACGCATGCAGAACATGGGACGGAATGTCGTTGGGTGTTAACTTTCTCGAGGTTTGCTGCTTCGTTGTATTTGTGATGGATATTTGGGTCAATTTGCACTTAAAGCAAACTGATCTTACCACAGAATTGTACGAAGTGAACATCCGCGATGCGTATCGACGCGAACGACTTCTCATAGATATTGTTGCTGCTCTACCAGTAGAGTACGTGTTTTACGTGGCATCTTTACCTGTAAATACCGCTTGGCTCGGTTTGAACCGCTGTGTGAAGGTGTTGAGTGCGGTGCACTACATGGACGAGATACATCGCCAAAGTGTTGCGTATGAGTGGTCTCGCCTCCAAACAATTTCGCTGCTGTACGTACTCATCATTTACTGGGGTTCATGCGCATATTTACTTTTCGCCGACCACGAAGGGTATAGCACTGAGTGGAACTCGTGGTTCTTATCGACAAAACTGAAACTAGTCGACAACCCTCCTCTGTCTGCCCTGAGTCTGCGGTTGTTTCGTGGACTCTTCTTTTCTGTCACTGCGTTTATTAAGAAGGGTCGAACGTTTACCCCAGAAGGACAAGCCTTTGTGTTTGCTCTTGTCGTATGCTTTATTGGACTAATGGTGATGGCTTTCATGATCGGCGAGATCGCTAGTCTCTTCATCTCCTCCATCGACAACGAAGTAAATTATCGCAAAAATCACATCGCCGTGGAGCACACGATGGCACGCTGGAAGGTCAGCACCGCTCTCAATGCACGTGTTCAAATGTTTCTTTCGAATCTCTGGTCCTCGCATCGAGGCGTTATCTATCAAGATGTCTTCGATACACTTCCACCGCAAATTCGCGAGGAAATGGTTCTGCACATCGTCGACGTGCCACTACAAGCCCTGATCTTCAACGTGTTCCGACCGATAACGCAGGGTGATGGTCTTTGTCTTGATCGTCTCACCCACGCAATGGCTGTGAACTTGCGGTTTGAAAGCTACCCATCCGGTGAGCGCGTGGTTGTCGAAGGTCGAATCCCCGAAAACCTCTTCTTCGTTGTTTCAGGAAGCTCGTGGTCTTAACAAAAGCTCGAGGTCCAGAAAACCCCATCGCACACTACACGCAAGGAGACTACTTTAGTGAACGGGGGATTCTCACTCATGCCGTGAGCGAAATCTCGGTCCAGACACAGATGCCGTGCGAAATGTTCGCTTTGAAGGCTAGTGTGCTGGCATCGATTCTGCTTGGTGACGAGTTTTTCTCGATTGTGCTAAGGACAACGGAGAGCGTTTTCCGCTTTCTGCGCAGTGTGTCGAAGGAAAATGCTGATCTGTTCCCGATGACACCTCAAGCCTGGGAGCACAACTTGCGTATGGTGCTTGAGAACCATCGACACGAATGGGTAGTTCAGGGCATCACTGAGAGTGCACCTTTCTCGAAAGGGGAGGCTCTGTGGCGCAAAGTCTTGACGACCGTCCTCGATACGAGTCAAGCCCCGCTGTCTTGTGTGCAGTTATTCCGGCCCTTCATCGACATGATGGGGCCCAAGGGCGAACTCTTTGCACAACGTCGTGTCAGTGGTTCACATGAGAATGGCCGCAAGCCGCAGCAGACCCAACTTCGATCACTTCTCGACCACATTGGTGCTGTCGCTGCAAACACCGCCAACCGTGTGGCCCCAATTCTCAAGCGAAGCTCCATATCTCGACGTGCATCGATGTCACGTCGGACTTCGGTATCGCATCGGAATTCCATGTCGGGTCAGAGTGCAACATGAACTCGGACAGCCCCGAAAACGTCTACCGACCTTTCAAGATCACATTTTGCACCATGCCTCCTCCTGTGGCCGCTCCCGACAGCAGCATATACGATAAACAGCTCGCCTGGAAGCTGCACGGACAGCGCCAGGTTCGTTGTAGTTGAAGTGGTCAATAACTGTTAATACCACATGTACTTGATGACCATTCTGATGGTTCTTCAAAGTAGTTGGCGAGCAAGTCTCAAGAGCTACGAGCTCGGCAGGAACAGGAGTGCACCTTCGCCCCAAAGGTATTAAGCAGATAGATTCCTCGGAGGTGATTTTCGTACTGCAGCAGGTTCTTAGCTGATACCTTGTTTCGAGTAGATCGGTTCGAGGTCATTGCGTTCAACCGACGAAGTTGAAGACGAGGAGGAAGCAGAATCCGCTGCTATTGAGGCCGAGGCAGCATTGCTACATCCAACCGAGGCCCAGGAGAGTTCGATTCAACTGCACTTGGCACGTCAGGAGAGAGCTCGGGAACAAGCTTTGGAAGCACAACTCAAGTGAGAACTCCAGTCCTTTTGAAAATGTAAGGCAGTCGACTGATGATGTTGCCTTGATTGCAGACTGAACGGGGCGCAGCTACAAAGGACTTCAGCAAGGTCACGACCCTCGAGCCCTTCACACTCAGCGCAACCAACTGGGTACGGGAAAATACGTCGATCGATGAACAACTTGTGTGGTGCTGATGTTGACTTTGTAGAAACCTCGTAGCAGCACGATGGAGTCTCCGACTCGAGATCCAGCACGTATCTGTCCCATGGTCGTTGATGAACAACAGTCCAAGTCGGCCAGCAAGGGAGGCAAGCCTAAATCAAAGACTCAAACGCTCAATGGCCGAAGCACCAGCAAGTCACCTGCTCCATGTGTGGAGGAGTCATGGGAGAGGTAAAGTCTTTTTCCACTTTGGTTGTCTGGAACACTTGTTGACAATACTTTCAACCGAGCAGTGAGCGTGCCACGCTAGTCTCCATCATCGATGCTCAACGGCGGGAGTTGGAGCTTCGTGAGCAAGCACAGCAAGAAGCTGTCCGTGTGGCCGAGCAATTTGCAGCAGCGACCCAAGCCTTCGAGGAGCGGTTAGTGGGCGTAGAGCAGACAGTAGGCAAGGAGCTGGAAGAGGTGAAGCGCCTGCTTGCCACCCAGGCGGCCTCCACCGACCTCATCCTGACCTCGCTTGGTATAACGCGACGTCCAGGCTCTAGCAGTAGCAGCTCACGATACGAGTAATTGATGGGGACAGCAACACATCGGCACATACATCGATAAGAAAACACATCATGCTTTCATTTTTGTGTTTTCACTCGATCTTCCGCTTCTTGCCCGTCCTACAAAACAGTAAGACGATGGCAATCTGCTAATATATATCATACACATTGGAGTCACAGAGTCAGCAGCGGGACAGCACAACAAAATTCAGCACGCTATCTTCATCCCGGGCAATGGACTAAATCGCGTCTGCTTCGACTCGACTGTCCGAGCATCCAAGGACGCGTCCTCCGCCTCTGTTGCTCCGGTGCTAATCTGGACTTGAACTGCTTCAGTAAAAGTGTGTCTGGGATCACGATGATGCCGGCAATGTGAAGAGCGGGCCCACCATCGTATTTTCCCACCTGAGTACGATGGACAACGTGTTGATGGCTAGTGTTCTTACGGATTCGAGGTCTCCGTTGTCCATGCTGCCACCGTATTCAACTTGTGCTCCTCCCTCCTCAAACTCGGAATCATGCTCAAAGATGAACCAGCACGACATGTCCACCCACTGCACGAGTTTCCCCTCTTGGTTGAACGAGTTCCGGGCCAGGTCCGTGAGGCGTTCCGGCTCCACCGACTGGATGCAAACGAGGAAGCCCTTCCGAGTGCGTACTCGGAATAACATGTACACACAACGATAGATCTTGGTATCGTCCTCGCTCCGGGTGTCCCTCATGGCCACAATAGTGTCGTCATTCACACGCTGGAGGACACGCAGCGTCATCAGTCCACGGAACCTCGTCTCGGTGCATTCCGGATCCGAGAGACACTGCCACGTGGTCGCCATCAAGCGCAGCGCGTTTTCACCGGGGAATCGCTTGCGCAATGAGAACTTGAGTGTCGTGCCGTCCAGCAGCCTTTTGTCCTCCCAGCCCATGACATTCACGCCCGAGTTGAGCGCGCTGCCACTGAGCGAGAAGGACAATACCGAGCGGTAAATGTCGTTCACCAAGTCCGTCGAGTCACGGAAGCTCAGCGGCTTGTAGCCGACCTGTTTCCGCATGGTGACATCCAGGTGGACATCGGAGGACATTGTCGATCAAGCATGGTCGGGTGCGGCTCTCGGAAGAATGGTCCTTTTGCGGACCCAACGACCCCAAAGTGTCCATCTCAGTGTCCATGTCCACACTCAAGGTGGACATTGTGGATGATGATGACGGTGATGACGTCATCAACGAACTCGTGGACGACGACAGCGTGGGCGTGTCAGAATCCGTATCAGAATTGTCCGACTCGTCTGAGCCTGAGATGGACGCCGCCTTCTGGGCCAAAACCACCATATTGGCCGCAAACTGCTGGCGGTAGTTGAGCAGCAGCCGCAGTCTGGCCGCTTCTTGGCCCAAGTGGTCCTGCTCGGTGGTCAGCAGCGTGTACCGGCGCTGAATGTCAGTTTCCGTAGGTTTGACAAAAGGTGTAACATTTGCAGTTGGCTGGTGCATCTTCTTGGACAGTGACAGTCTCTCCAGTTGGTCCTCCAACGTCTTCACAGTGTCCCGTAGACCCTTCAGCGCCGCCTGAAGAATAACAATCGTAGAAAAAACGTTAGACACATACACCTTTCGTCGTACGAACCTCTCATATTGCTACACCTTTTGACAGTACCTTATTGCGGTGGTAAGCGCGTTTTACCACTTCGCGGTGTCTCGCGCGACGTTCCAAAGCCGTGAGCTTCCCTTTCGCTTTAGGTGAATTTGCCTCTTCTTGCTGCTCATTATCCGGATAGGTAGACGGACCCTCCACCGGAGACGCCGGTTGCACCTGCGCCTGCGCCTGTACGTCCGAGCAGCTCGGGGGCGGCGTGAACACCTCGTCCATCCGGATGTCCTCCGCCGCGGCTCCGTCCAGGAACAAACTGTCCAGAAGCGCCTGGTCGTCATCGCTCCACGACACGGCGGGCGCTATGGGGCCTGGGGGCGCGCGGGGGCTCATCGATGGGTGCAGGCTGGCGACCACGTGCATGGCGGATAGGCACTCGCTTAGAGAGAGAGAGAGAGAGAGAGAAATGTGTCTAAAGCGACAGTGTCGACGTCGCTCCTTTTCCTTCTCGCTCGGTTTCCGTTGTGCGACAGCCCTGAACGGTGGGAAGAAGGAGACAGAGCGGCGGGTGCACTTGGTTTCAGTATCGGATGAGTTTCCGTCGCGCTCATTGGTTGAAACGCATTCCCGTTACTCACGTCAAGATGTTTGATGAAAGGCAACAACTTGTTGCCTTTTGCCGTGTCCCCTGCTGGTTGGGCGGCCTTTTAACGTCCGTTAAGTGTTGCAATCCCAGCTTCGATCTCTGCAACGCTCAACGCCAAAGTCGACTGTCGTTTCGTCCACTGGGAGGTTTCGATAGTCGCCGATAGAGCGTTTCCATGTCGTGGTCGTGGTCGAGTGTGTCTTCACAGAGGACTGAGGAGCTGCAACAATTGCCTCCTTCCTGCTGCAGAGCTGGAGGTGGCGTCTTGGGCTTGGGCGAGCAAAAGTGCGACTGCGTGGGGAGCACTTGAGGTGGCGAGTGTCGGTAGAAATGTCGAAGTGTGTGTTGAAGTCAGGCATGCCCATCGTCCCACCTCGACAGCCAGGATGGTGACAGCGTGGCCAGGATTCCTGCCACCGCACCTCAGACTCTCCTCCCGCAGACAATAAGCTCCAACTGCACCTGTTCAACTTGACAAGTTGCTGAAGCACACAACGATACGTGAATTCACCACAAGCTGGGCGAGTGTTAAGCTGCATTCACTTGAAGGTGATTAATCCTAACGCTGATTCAATAATGTATTGTGCTTTTCATTGATTCTGCCGTCGTAATTCTGTCTTAAATCTATCCACAATATCGGGTTAATTATTTCCACCTGCTCGCTAATTAACCATAATTAGCGAGCAGGTGGAAATTTTTTTTTTTATTTCCATCTCGCTCGTATCATACAGAAAGCGGGTAGATAAACAGGCTGGCTAGCTATAAAAAGGCATATCGTCTTTTTATGAGTTAAAAGTCTGGATTAATGACCCACCCGCCAGAATTAGCTGCAAGGCACAAACAGCAGACTTAGCTTTTCACGCCTACCCAGCGTTTAAAACACCCGGGACTATGAGGACAGGTCATTTGGGTACTGTATCTACATAAGAATTGCCAACTGTTTTGTTCTGTAAACCAAGTTCAAACTTCCCGGTTCATACCAACCATCTTAACAGAGGGTTACTGAGGGAAATGACCCCAATTTCCCTCAATTAGATAGACCTGGTGAGAAACAATGCCAGTGCTGCTTCAAACGTGTAAAGAATGGATTTGCATCGCCATGTCAAGTACTACTAGTACAAGGTAAGCATCGACATTCACGACACTGTCTACGGAGATATGGGGTTCTGCTAGGGATTCGTGGTGGCTGATACCGAAGTTGTCTGGGCTATTGGGATTTAAAAATGCAATAAGGAAACAGAGCGATTTAAATCTACCTACTTGTCAGATCACGTATTTTGACGCTTCCATCGAAGACAATACGTTCCCACTGCGTGTTCAACATGACAATTTGCAGAAGCAGCAACGATACTTTAAGTCACCACAAGCTGGGAGAGTGGTTGTAATATCTGAAACACCTCAGCCGCAGATGATTAATCCTACGGGGCGGCTGAGAGTCACCTCACGGCCTGTACTCAGACATAGACATTTGGTGATAAACTATGCCTACGCTGCTTCAAACGTGTAAGGAATACATTTGCATCGCCATGTCAAGTAACTCAAAGCCACACATTGAAAAAAGCGACTTAATTAAGTATTTCGTCTATCAGGACCAGAAATCAATTCGCTAGTTCTCTCGGCACGTAGCAATGCACCATCGTTGGTCATGCTAGTTGATGTAGTGCTGCTACTTCAACTGCGGCGAGTCCGTGCAAGCGACCGACTGCTCCAGTAAGATGTTCACTTCCGCGTAGCTCAGACCAATCTCGGTCATCGTGTCTTCGGCTGGCTTCGCCGTTGGGACCCAGAGGAAGTCCAAGTGGTTGGAGTTCGAGTCGTAGAGCCACTCTCCACCGATGATCCTGCCGGCGTCGTCCAGCTCAAGCAGGTAGTGGTAGTAGGCACCAGCCGTGTACTTGTCGATTTTGCCCGTCGACACCAACGGGCCATCGTCGTACGTTAGGTCGATCCATGACAAGTGCGTCTTCAAGTACACGATGTTCTTAGCAGCAGCATTCCACGGGTACTCCTGTAGACCGTAGAATGTCTGGGCTGCTTCCTCCAGCGACATTGCCGTCTGCTCATGAACCTTGAAGCCACGCATGGGCTGGTTCCAAACTTCATAGCCCGCATCAATGTCGGCGATAAACGTCGTGTTCAGCTTGCCCAACAGATTGGCAGTCACAATGTGGAAAAAGGCAGGATTCACATCGCGGTGCGAATCATCAAGATGACGGCCGTACTCGTCCTTCGAGTTCTCCTTCCCGTTGTAGCGAGCGCCAGTAAACACCAGCGGTATGTCGGCGCCATTATAGACATCCGACAGCAGCGCCTTCACATCCATAGGCAGGAACGTCACATTGTTGTACGTCACAGGACAACGGGGCTCTTCCTCCAAGATTGCGGCAGGTGCCCAAGCATGGCAAATTCCTTCCCACGACGGAATGCAATAACCCGAGGTCTGGTTGATGCGAATGCCGCACTTACTATCGTTGTCGAGTGGTGCACAGTCACTGTCCAGTGTGCAATTCTTCCTATCGCTCATGGAGTCAATGCCGCTTTCCCATGACACCCAGTCCATAAAGTTGCTCACGTTCAGACCAAAGGCGAGAGCGTACTTCTCCGCGGGACTCATTTCACCTTCACGCCACACCGCATTGATGCTGTCCTTGTACGTTGGCCAATTCGAAGCTGGCCACGGCGCAGGATCGTACAGACCCTCTGTCGGTAGATTCGCCAGGGTGGTCTCCATCGTGACGTTGAAGTAGTCTTCCAGCTTGGCAATATCCGTGTTCGGGTTAGCCTCCAGTCGACGCAGACCAGTTGCAGTTGCAGTGCTATCCAAGCTCGAAACCTCTGACAAGGTGGCGATGCCCAACTTCGTGAACAACGGCTCTGTCGGGGGCGTCGACGCGTTTGCCAGGAACTCTGTGTATGTCACCGGCACCAGCGAAATTGTCGCGATATCGGGCAAAGTCGGGTCCACCTCCACCGTGACAGCGCAGTCTTCATCTGCGATCTCGCCGCCGTAGCCGGGGAACTTAGAGCTGATCTTATCGGTTGTACCCGACGTGGTGACGGGATCGAAGCTGAGCGACGTGGCTGACACTGCATGCATTTGCAGTGCTACTAGCGTCGAAACAGCAAACATGAGGTAGCTGCGCGGCGTGTACATCATGGTAGCGTTGGTCCGAAAGTGTTGCACGCTTGGGTTGGCTTGGTTGGAAGGGAGTTTCTCCGCAAGAAGCAGATTTGGAAATGGTCTGGATGGCGAGCGAGCTACGCTTGGGTTGATCAGCTACAGAAGCGGTGGCATGAGCAACGAGCGCCCCCCACGTACAGAGAGATAGGCTCAACATGAGGTTGCAGTAGTTCTGTATAGCCGCCTTAGCTCGGGATTTGCCGACTTGTCGCGTGCGGCACACCACCCGTTGAGAAAGCAATGGTACTAATAACGTTGACCGTCTACGAAAGTCAGAACAACGAGACCACTACAGGTGGTTCAAAGAGATAGTCGGTGAGACTCTTATTGTGAATTCCGGCGATTGTGTGCTCAAGTCAAAACCGATCCAATACAAATCCAAGTCATTTAGCGAATCGCCCCAAACTAATAGGGTAGCACAGTAGATGCTAGCCTAAGTGCGAATCGTTGCTAATTATAGGTTTGTATGGCTTGGTCGATTGGCGGGTCGGTTGGGCTTGGTCGATTCAACCAATCGACCACGGAAATTTCGAATCGAACGCACAATACCGACTCTTACCGCAAGAGCATGGGATTTGGATGACGAATTGTTTGCACTCCAAAAAACTGCGTAAACACCAAATCATTCACCAACACCGCAAAACCACAGATAGCACTCTGTGAGGCACTGACAATCACCCATCAATATGACGTCATCACAAAGAATGAAGTCTCCACACGAACACTTCGCGAGGCAACTCACAACTATTTTTGTAGCTACAGTAGCAATTGAGATAACTAGCGCTCAATCGATTAGTGTCGGTTGCACGAGCATCCGACTCGTACAGCTCAACTTAGGCCCGCACCTACTTCATTTTTCGGTTGGGTTTACCCCGCAGCACTTTACTAGCATTGATTCACGCCCCCAAATGACACCTACCACGAATCCTTTGCAGACGCCTACACTTCGCACCCTTGCCGTGCCGTGAATTTATGTACCGTCATGTGCGATTCTAACGCGTCTGTGAGCCTGACTCGACTAGAAGCACGCGCTGTGATTCTGTTCGTGGCTTGGTGGCATTCCTTGATAGACGCTGGGCGCAATCACGAATTTTGAGACACTTCGATAACAGCTATTATATTACTGCATTAAAATACCGCATGACGAACACATCGCAGACCACAGCCGACGATCGTGGATTGACCATATTATGGCTCATAAAACGCGTAAGGACAACGAATCGCATACGCGTACACCAACAAAACTCATACCCGTAATCACGTAAAATTCATAATCACGACGGATGCTACACCACTTCGATGACAACCGCATGAGGAAAAACACTCACGTCGTTGAAAGGTAGGCATCGACATTCACGACGCTGTCTACGGAGATGTAGGCTTCTGCAAGGGATTCGTGGTGGCTGATACCAAGGTTGTCTGGTCTATTGGGATTTAAAAATGCAATAAGGAAACAGAGCGATTTAAATCTACCTACTTGTCAGATCACGTATTTTTGACGTTTCCATCACGCTCCGGATTGGGGGCAAACACGGAATTGCATTGCAGTGAGTCGAGGGCGCGGTGAGGCGGGTAGACTTAAGCTGGGCAGACGAAAACCTCGAATGAGGTCTTCTTGCGTCGTCTAGCTAGCACTACAACGGTCTAAAAATGTACGTCGGCTTCGCATCTTCTCATGCGTCCTCGCATCTTGGGACGTCTTCAATCCTTACGCTACCGGAAATAGCAGTATCCATTCACAGGATACCCCACCTTTCCATCACGCTCCGGATTGGGGGCAAACACGGAACTGCACTGCAGTGAGTCGAGGGCGCGGTGAGCGGGCCCATGTAGGTGTAGAAATTGCTGACCGCGTTTTAGACTCTTCTGCGTTGTACCATCCGTGTTGACAGCCCTGTTGATGCCTTTGCCGATTGTCGCGGGTATCCTTCGAAACAGTTTGAAGCCCATCGTCCCAGCAGTTTGATGGACAATCTGTCGGCTCCACCTGCAACAAGTGCCGTGGCACCGCCGATGCGTATCGAGTGCGTGGCATATTCTGACGATGTTACGCCTGCTTCTCTTGCCGCTCGCTTGATTGCTTTATTCATCTCCTGGGAGCTGAGGTTTCCGCACAGATGCTCATCCGCCCATACTCCTAACACCTTACGCGCTTTCATGATGTGGAGAAGGCCTCGTACCGGGCAGATAATACGATCTCCGGAGGCATGCATCGTTCGCCAAGCTCCTCGTCCGAATTGATCGTTCTTTGCACCCTCAAGACCCATGGTGACGGAAGTTGCCAATAACTTGTCTGTTGCCTTGCCGTGTTTGTCGGAGAAGAACACGTTTCGGGTCTTCAGGCAGTAGAAGTGGCGAGTGCCATCGATGAGCAAATATTCTGATCTTCTGAGCATGAAGAAGAAACCGATCAGTATGCTTCCCCAGAGAGGTCGCTGCCGTGGTCGAGAGAAATCGAGGGTACGACGGAGCAGACGGAGAAATGGCATGGTTATCGGTTGCTTCTTGCGCGTAGGTCCAGACAAACGCTTGATCCCTTTGAGCAGCAAAGTGAGCCGGGGGTTGTTGTAAGCTCAAGGTTCCGGTAGCGACGATGGAACCACTTGATGCTGGCGAGCTTGAGGTTAATTGTACTGTGTCGGTTGCCGTGATGTTTGCTGTTGGTGCCTTGCGCCCAGCAGTGGGTAGCGAAGTAACCGAGTCGTCGAGACGCATTTGCGGGGGTGAGCCATCGTGACCAGCCCATTGATGCAGCAAATCGGCGCCATTGTTGCCAGTGCAGCCGGTACTTGGCGTTGGTAGAGTGTGCCAGGGCATGACCGATGAGCATCGATCCCAGACTTCTGATAGATTGTCGAGTGGCGGTTCAACCGCGTCCTGCGTCCAAGAAGAGCACATGTTAGCCCAGTGAGATGTGAGTGGATTCGTACTCCGCCATGCCCGTGACCCAGCATCTGCCATGACATTCAGCTTTCCTGGAATATGTGTCGCCGTGCATACCAGGTTGTATTGAAATTCGGCTAACGATAGCAGTCGGTTATAGAGTTATGCCATCGGGTGGTGACTAGCGCGTTGGTGGCCCAGGCTACGGCAGTAGTATTGTCAATGTGGAATTGAACGTGCACCGGTGACTTTGCATTTGGATCGTGCCATTGTGGACCCCAGTAGAGGGCGGCTAATACGGCGCTGCGCAATTCTCTCACATTGATAGATAGAGCCTCCGAGTCGTCATTTGAAACCGCTGGCGAATGTACCGGCGTAATGCGGGCTCCAGGGCACACAGACCCTCACCACTGGCGTCCATGAAGACATGGACGTCCGGTTTCGAAAGCTCTGCAAAATGTTCCAAGGGAATCGAGTTAAATCGCTCCGGCTGTTGAAGAACAGTTTGAAATTAGCGTAAATCATCACGAGCTTCTGAGGATAATGCCCTTGTGCCAAATCGTGGCAGGAGATTTGTACTGCTTTGAAGCCTCTGGAAAAAGGCACGGGCTGGTCGTGAGCAGTCGCAACGTGGCGGAGGCTGCCTAACACTTTCTGAAGTGTAGTCTTAGATGCGGTACCTGCCGCAAGCAGGTCGGACACCCTCGTAAATGCCTTGACGAGTTTGTCCGCAGGAATCGAAGCACAGCCGGCGTTGGTGTCCCATAATATTCCAAGAGCTTTGATCTTCGTTGCCCACTTCGTGAACTTTTTCTCGTTTATAGCGGCGTGTCCTAAACAGTCGCCATAGCTTGTCGTAATGCAATATTCGCATCGAGACACCGTGAGCCTTCGTCCACTTCCACGCACGTGTGGTCGTCGCACCACACGTTACCAGTGAATTGCTGTTCGGGGCCTTGGTTAAACTCGTAGATGTGGTTGATTAATTTCCCGGCGACAGCATAATATGCTGGGGATCCACACCACCCGAATCCACACGAGAGGTCTATCACGAGTAAGTCGTGGTAAAGAAAACTGAACATGTATACTGAATTGGCGTTGATCGGGATGTGGCGAAAAGCTCCAGCCACGTCCCCAACATCATCAGTATGGATGCAGCCGGATTCAGCGTTTGAAGCTGATGAATGCGCCGTGCGATGTCTTTCGGTGGATTGTACGAAATCGGAGGATGATCACTCCGATCCGTGTAATCGTTCACCGATTGAGCGGGCGGATATGAATAATCATTGATGAGTCGGATATCTTCCTTCTGGTCACCGGGCTTGTCGACAACGCCAAGCGGGCTGATAAAAATCTCCGGCCGTTGATCGAGACAATTAGCGTTTACAATCAGATACCGACTGTCGAGCTGGCCTTTGCGGAGGTGACGAAGAATTTTGCGATCTTGTCTGTCGATGCCCCGATGGTTTGACGGGCGCGAGCGTTGCAACTGCGGCTTCTCTGGTACCCATCGAGGAACCACGCCGTCTCGAACGATGGTGTTCCAGACGTCAACGGTAGTGTTGATGCTAGGTTGTGGCATGTGTTGCAGTTCGTATAAGTTTTTATTCGGTCGAGGATCGTCGGGGTTTGACCGCGAAATGCCCTGATCGTATCGGGAAGCGAGAGATTTGCTGCCGATGCAAGTTCAGACCAAAATTTCACAAGGTCGTAGTCGACATCATCGACCTGGTTGATATTGGCTGGTGGAACTTTGATGTGGAATCGGTAAGCTACTTCGTTCCAATGTGCAGTAACAGCTTTGGCATTCGCGCTCTGAACGCGCTCGAGTGTCTTCATGAACCGATTGTGTCTGCGTTGGCTGTCTTGTTCGTGATCGGCTGCCTGGCAGGGACCTGCTACCGCGTCTGGAACGCCGACGCGACTTCATAAATCCTTATGCGCGTCCGATAAGCCCTTCCAACGCTGGGCTATTACTGCTTTCGCTCCTTCTGTCAGTGAATCGGGGCGGAAGTGCCCGCGAGCGCAGTTGGATACATTGCAGCCAGCGTTTGATAAAAAGCGCAGACAGAGTCTGCGACCATCTTCTCCTTTCGGTAAAGACGATATCACATCTGCCGGTATCGGACGTGACTTGCCAAGCTGGTGGTCGGGTCGCGAAGCGCGTGTGCCGCCTTCAGCCAGCCCGGTCCGTTGACGACTGGTACTAGTCGTGGAGGCCTTCCAAGCCGGGTAGGCTTCTTTAAGAGCCACGAGGTGCTCGTCGTTGCGCGTGAACTTTCTCCGGACGCGGAGAGCTCGTTTCAGGCCTTTCGTAATTAACTTGCTGCGAACCTTGCTAAACTTGATGTTGATCCAGTGAGTGAGAATGCGAGCCATAACGGGATCTGGTTGAGCGGTATCTGCGTAGGAGATGACAAAATCTCGCGCGGCAGCCACAAAGCCCTTCGTTTCCTTGTTGAAGAAATACTTGGCATACTTGTAAAATGCAGAGAGAGCGCTGATCAAATCGCTGAAGCTTCCTGCCTTGGGGGAGCGGAAAGTGAGTTCTTGGAAGAGAAGTCCCACATGTTCACGTCATTCTCCGTCGTAGCCACTTCATCTGTTGGTTGCGCTCGGCGAAAGTGCATAATCGACAGCCCGACCCCAAATCCGAAGGAGTAGGCACCACATAGAATTGGGGGCGTGCCAATGAATTCAAGATGCTGGGACTGTTGGCCACATTGGAGTAGCATTGGTGGTTCCTTACCTGCATGGCGACGACGGATAATGACTTGATGAACGCTGCGATCCGTGGATGACGATTGGAAACCCGTCGTCGACCACCTCTGCTACGAGCACGCGTTGCGTTGTCATCACTTGATTCGGAGGGGTCAGATATGGCTTCGTCTACCCGTTCGATGCGACGACGCTTTGCCAACGGTCGATGAAGTTGCCGAACATCTTGGATATCTTCATCTGCGGAGTCAAGAGAGTCTGACAACTGTTCTGCTTCCTGACGTATACTGTCGCTGTCGGCCTCGTCGTGCTCGACTGGAGCCGACTGGCCTGCCCGCTGGACTGCAGGGGTGGTAGAAGTGTTATCGTCTCGGCGTTGGGGTGCGAGATTGATACTGGGGTCTGCATACAAATCAGCAGCGCGCCGTGTACGACCGGCGGTGAAAAACTCGACGGCGTGGCGACGTCGCACTCGAACGAGCTCAAGGTTAGTAGGTCGAATGAGCGGTATCTGGAAGTCCGGTGCGTACGGCACTGAAAGCGATTGCATGAACGTTTGAGGCAGACCTGAACGCCGTCGATCGCACAACGAAATCACCTTGTTTTGTAGAAGAAGGATTTCTTCGGGACCGCCCGCCGTTGTGTTGACTCGTGCCCCTGTTTGTAGCGCATACTTAAGAACGTCCGCTTTTATGAGCGGTGTCGACGAATGTAGTGGAAGGCGGATGGAGGCGTCTGGGCAAACTACATGAAGGGTCGTTTCCGATTCCAACCAAGTATATCCCGACACAACCCCGTACGACCATTCTTCAACGCCATCACTGGAGGTCCTGGAAAAGACGACCGGGTGCGAGACAAATGATCCCGGCCACACCAGCCGTTCTCGCTCGGAGACCATTCGACGCCTGAATGTCTCTACCGACATCCCGAACTGCGCAGCACTTTCTTCGACGTCGGGACCGGGTAACTTCACAGTCCCAGTAGTGCCACTAGCTCCACGTACTGGAAGTCAGAAAGTTCGGTAACGTGGGCTGGCCCAACGGAGGCAAGATCACCAATAGCGGGAAGAGTCATCTTGTAGGGACAGAAGGGAGTTTGGAGCGAGCTGGGACTTGGTTTGTTAGACTTAAGCTGGGCAGACGAAAACCTCGAATGAGGTCTTCTTGCGTCGTCTAGCTAGCACTACAACGGTCTAAAAATGTACGTCGGCTTCGCATCTTCTCATGCGTCCTCGCATCTTGGGACGTCTTCAATCCTTACGCTACCGGAAATAGCAGTATCCATTCACAGGATACTCCACCCTTCCGTCGAAGACAATACGTTCCCACTGCGTGTTTAACATGACAATTTGCTGAAGCATGCAACGATACGTCAAGTCACCACAAGCTGGAAGAGTGGTTGTAATATGTAAAAAAACATCAGCCGCAGGTGAATAATCCTATAAATAACGCTGCGGCTGAGTTTAACCGTATATGTAATGTGATGCACGATGCAAAATGGAAAGTGATCATTGCTGCGCCAATCTCTGCACTACTTGCTAGCTAGAATATTCCAGAACATGTATCCACTCAAGGTCTTCAGAATATTTAGCAACAAGCAATCTGACGTAGCAAGTTGCCTTTTACCTGTGACATGTGACGGTCGTACCGTACACAACTTGTTGAGTGCGATGCCTTCACTCCCCCTCAACTTGCTGTCATCCCGCAGAGTTTGATCAACTTGACCAGTAGTGGCGTGGGCAATGGCTTCGTGAGGAAGTCAGCCAATTGCAGAGCGGATGGCACATGCTTTAGCTCGATGTCGCCACGCGATACATTTTCACGGACAAAGTGATACTTAAGGTCGATATGTTTCGCTCGCGGGGAATAGCCCGTGTTGGTAGCCATGCAGATAGCTGACTTGTTGTCCACGCAAACAAGCGTCGCTGAGGCCGCCTTAAACCCGATTTTGCGAACCAGCTGACGCAACAAAGCACTTCCTGGCACGTTGCGGACAGAGCAACGTACTCTGCTTCGGCAGTAGACAGAGCGACCGTTGACTGCTTCTTGCTGCGAAACATGACGGGAGCTCCGGCAACTAGAACGAGCATCCCTGATGTTGAACGGCGTGTTGACAAATCGCCTCCCCAGTTGGCATCACTGTAGGCTATTAAAAGCCTTTCAGTGTTGTATTTCGAGCGTATTGAATACCAAGATCGATCGTTGCCTTCAGATAATGCAACACGCGTAGGGCAGCTCGCCAATGCATCTGGGTAGGCCCTTCGAGGTACTGCGACAGCATCGATACGGGGACACTAATATCCGGACGCGATCCATTTGCGACATACAGCAGTGAACCAATTAGCTCTCGAACATGCTTGTTGGTCGGCAACTTCACATTTTTGGTGGTCGGACGTAAGTCCTGTCCAAGCACACACGGGTTACGAACACCAAAAGCGTCTTCTTGACCAAAACGCCCAATCATGCGACAAATGCACCTCGATTGGCACAGGTGAAGCCCCCTTCAATTTGTTGTAAGCGATCTCCACTCCCAAAATGTAGTGCGCGTCGTCGAGCGACTTCAGCTTGAATTTGCCTTCGAGTTGATGCGCGATCGCATCAGCATCTGCTGCATCCATGCACCCAATTAGGAGGTCATCAACGTACAGTGCTAGTAGGATTGGGCCATGCTTACTGCGGCGAACAAAAATACACCCGTCACTCTTACACTCGTGGAAACCAATTGAAATCAGCGTGTCTCGAATTGTTGCGAACCATACGGCTGCAGCTTGCTTCAGGCCGTAGATACTGCGACGCAGCACGCATACCATACCGCTTGGTGCCCGGATTCCTTTTGGTAGCGTCATAAAAACAGTCTCAGTTAGCTTTCCATTGAGAAAAGCTGTTTCAAAGTCGAACTGCTTTATCCAATAGCCCAGCTGGCAGCATACCGCAAAGAAAACGCGAAGGGTACTCTGGCTTACGACGGGTGCGTAGGTGAACAAATAGTCGACGCCAAGTGTCTGTAGAAACCCGAGCGCCACCAATCGCGCCTTGTACCGCGTGATGTTGCCATTTTCGTCGGTTTTAACAGCGAAGACCCATCTGTGCCCAATGAATTTTACTCCAGGAGGGCGCCGGATAATATCCCACGTGTGATTCGTTATGTGGGAACCGAGCTCCGAACGGATAGCAGCTTTCCATTCAGCAGATGTGGTGACGCCATGGCTTCCTCATAGGTTTGTGGCATCTCGCTCGCTGAGAGAGCATCGTACCCGACGTCGAGACGAGGGCGCTTACTCTGGCGCTCTTCGGTCGAATCATTGCCTCGTGATTCACTATCGGGGTTATACTCGACCAGTGCATGTGACATACCCACAGGTGAGTGTGAATCGCCGTACCCCAAAGAAAGACGACGATTTTCATTTCCAGCTTCGATAGCGGCGTGAGGCAGAGTTGGAAGTGCGCTACCCTCACGATTAGACAGAAATCGAGCTTCATCACGCATACGTTGTAGTCCATCAGTATTTCCTCCATGAAATACGATCTGGTTGCCGCCAGAGGAGGGAGCTAAAGCTGTCTGCTCAGTAGCTTCAGATTCGAGTAGGCTGGACTGAGGCGGGGGGCTTATTGAGCTCCTTGCAGTTCCAGCATTGGCTGAAATGGGCAGTTCTTGGTTCATCAACGATTGCGAAGGCTGTGAGAGAGTAATGGTGTCCCTATTCTCTTCCGTCGGAATTGCTACAGTCGTTTGATGCGATATGAGCGACGTGCTCGGAGATGTAGAGGGTGTGGTTGGGGGTATATTACTACCCTCATCAACCTCCATATCCTCCGCTGTAGGATGCGTGTCCACGTCCATTGGTTCTCCACGACGGTCGTCTTCATGCGGGCCAACCTCAGTTGGTTCATCATCACCATATAAAAAGATTGGGTGCGTATCACTCAGCTCCGGCATCCACGTCAGTCTTGCATCAGGAGGCTACTCATTCAGCGAAATCGAACGCGTTACTACTAACTTCTTGGTGTCTTCGTCCCAGACACGATATCCCTTAGTGCCGACTGCATATCCAAGGAAGACGCAACGATGCGCCTTAGCATCCCATTTGCTCCGTTTTGACTTATCCACAAACACGAAGCCGCGAGCACCAAACACACGAAGGTGACCCATCTGTGTTTTTTCGTGGTATAATAGTTGGAAGAGGGTTACGTTGCTGCGTGCAGAATTCGGAAGTCGGTTCGTCAGATACTGCGCCGTGTGCAGTGCTTCACCCCACCATGTCTTATCAAGGTGCTGGTTTGGTACACCATTGCACGGGCCATTTCCACCAAGGTGCGATTCATTCTTTCCGCTAGTCCGTTCTGTTGTGGAGAATACGGCACAGACGTTTGGCGAGCAATACCATTCTTGGCACAGAACGCGTTGAATGCCTTTCCAGTATACTCACTCACCACCATTAGACAGCGAACTCGCAATCCTGTCTGCGATTCAACGAGTGCTTTATACTCAGCGAATCGGGCCAGCACTTCGGACTTCGCCTTGATGAGATACACATGCACGAATCGCGAAAAATCATCAATGAAGGTAACCACAAAACGTGAACCTCCGCGTGACTTCGGGGTCATCGGCCCCATCACATCACTGTGCACTAGCTCCAGGGGTTGGGACGTCTTCACCTGGCTTCCTGATGTATGCGTGTAGCCACTCATGTGCATTTTTCCCCTGGCACATCCCTCGCATACAATATTGTCAGCAGTCCCGGGTGAGAAGGCCGGAAGCCCATCTGCAGCACTACTCACAGCTTGCATGCGCTCGGCTGAGGGATGTCCGAGGCGCGCGTGCCACAGCGCTGTATCCGAAGCCTGAGCGGAAGATGCCACCACCTCATGCTGCTTGTCGTCATCATCGTCGTCAATAGCCGTCATTCTCAGCTCCGCACCAAACTCATACAGCTTTCCACACTTTTTGGCGTAGTTCAGCTCCTCCCCACGAAAAGAAATCGAACAACCGTCGCTTCGAAACTGGATTTCCGCGCCCTTGGCTGCTAGTGCTGGAATTGACACCAGCTTTCGGTCTAGCCCAGGCACATACAAAACCCCAGTCAACTTAATCATATTCCCTGCATTCAGCAAGAACTTTACGGAGCCCACTCCAAGAGCCGCTAGATGATGCCCACTTGCCACAGAGATGTCGACCGACCCGTCTAGAGGACGAAAATTACAAAAATCGTCTCGATCACTTGTCATATGCGACTCGCCCCACTATCCAGCAACCATTGCGCTGACTTCCCGCTCGTGGCAGAGAACACGTACTCATCACTCTCTTCGCTTTGGCGACGCTGGGGGCACTGGTCTCTCTTGTGACCGGCTTGACCACATTCATAGCAGCGCCCGGAGAATCCACGCTGCTCGCGCCTCCCTTGCTGGCGATAATCGCGCCCACTTTGACGTTGGTGCCACGGACCTCGCCGCCCATTGTTCTCTCCGTATTGGCGCGCATCTTGACGGCGACCGCTTCTCTTGTCGCGCTGTCCGCGCCCGTTACCATAACCTGCCACATTAAAAGCCCCTTCTTCCTTGTCCCGCTGCTGCAGTGACTCATACTCACGGCGAAGCATTTCTTTTGCATCGAGAAGGGTAGTGTCGCCCCGGGACTCGATAATCTTGATCATGCCGTCATATTCACGGGGCAGACTACCAAGCAGGATGACGGGGCGCTCATCGTCTTCCACCTTGTCTCCGATAGCGGATAGACGGACGCACAGGTCGTCGAATGCCAGAAGGTGGTCCCTCAAGTTACCACCGTTGTCCATGTGAAATTCATGCAGCTGCTTTCGCAGCTGGACGCGGTTATGCAAGTTCTGTTTTACGAAGAAGCTGTGCAAAGTATCCCATGCGTCCAAAGCGGACTGGCCTCACGAACCATAGACTGGTAGTTCGGCCTCAGCAGCCTTGCGATGATCGCCAGAGCCTTGGGATCAGCGGCTTTCAGCTCCGCGGTCTCCCGCAGCATCGCGAGCTCTGGCTTCGCAGGCGCCACGTGGTCTTCCAAGCCCTTGCGCGCGAGTGCCATGCGGGCATTAAATTCCCACAGGAAGTAGTTGTCGTCCTTGAGAAGGTCGTTCGGGCCGAGCGTGTTGGGGGTCATAACCTTTAACCATACCATAAACTTGCCGACACCGGCTGACACCGGCCGACACGGCCATGATTGGTGGAAATGGTTAAAGTGTTCTGGCTTACAGCTATTGGACATATTTTAATTGTATCACACGAAAGCCATTTTCACCAAGACCCCAGCGCCGCAGCACCGGCTCCAGCACCGTTCGCGCCGTCGGAGTCCCCCCACCTGCCCAGCACTCCGCGCCTACCCGCCCTCAGCACCCCGCTCAGCACCACCAGCACACGTGGACCACAGCCTCGGCGGCAAGCGTGATGCAGCTCCTGCCCCCCAAGAGCTCCTGCGCGAAGGTCCACCTCCGCCCCCAAGTGAAGGCATAGCTCCTGCGCCGCCCCCTCCCCAAGCCTGGGCCCAGCATTGTACCCTCAGGTCAGGCTCCCCCCAGGTGCATCAGCCAGGACTTGTGGCGAGCACGGAAGGCCGCCCAGGCACAGGGACAGCAGCGAGTACAGGACAGCAGCAGCAGCAAAGAGGGCGGGACGGGGAGGGCGACGCGAGGTGGGCGACAGAATGGCGGCGTGAAGCGGCAGCATCGATGAGGACAGCGAGCGTGCGGAGGGCGGCGAGGACAGCGAGCGTGTGAAGGGCGACGAGGACGGCGTGCGCGAGGACCGGCGCCGAGCGGGGAGGTGTCAAGGAGACTAGGGCACCTGGGCATTGTGGAGCCTAGTGTTGCTGCCAGAGTGAGGGCTTGCTACTGGAGGACGACTAGTGCGAGGAATAAATTATAGTTTATATTAAATAAATGCAATAATATGTTGGTTTCCTTCTGCTGCTTGCTCGTGTCTTAAGTGCCTTAGTGATCTGATCGTATCCAGCATGTTACCTTGAATGCTCCAAGTTTACTTCGGAGGAGTTAACCTCATGACCTCATGAGAGGGCTGTTAAAGGTCACAGATCTTGGAGGACGAAGCGGAGGGAGGCTTGAGGCTCTGGAGTCGACCGAGCGAAGACACTTGACCACTTGGGGTTTGATGGAGAATTGGAAAGTGATTGATTCGGTCCTTAGTTCGCAAAGTGCTTGCTACCTCTAAGCCTACTAGATATTCTACTGGATACACTCTACTGGATTCCTGAGTTGCTCCAGCCAATCACAGAGCGCCACGCATCTTGCCCATCTTGTACCCAGTATCCTGTCGCAAGTATCCAGCGTGGCGTAAACATCGATGACGCAAACATGTAGCGTAAACATACAGAATGATTGAGCAGGCGGTGAGTGTTGGTCATTGGTACAACCGGTACTCGTACCAGTATACCGGTACCCCACGAGTACCATAACTCAGGTACCGCAATACGCCCCTCAATGCGAACACTCTGTCACGCCGAGAGCCTGAGTCAGTTCCTTGTGGCGTGGCCCCGGCATCGTCTTTGTCATGATATCCGCCAGCATCGTCGCAGTTTCGCAGTACTCCACCGTCACTTCACCGCGTTTTACTTCATCGCGGATGTGGTGGTACTTGATGTCGATGTGCTTGGCGCGACCGTGATTCACGGGGTTCTTCGTCATCTTGATGCATGACTGGTTGTCCTCGAAAATCTTGAGCTCCGGGCACGCTTCTCCAGCAACCGTGAGCATTTCACACACCAATCGGTGCACCCACTTGCCTTCTTGGATGGCCAGGCTCAGCGCGATGTACTCCGCTTCACTCGTTGATAGCGACACGCTCGACTGCTTCTTGCTTCCCCAACTGGTGGGAGCACCTGTTAGCAGGAACACGTAGCCCGAAGTCGACTTGCGATCCGCGAGATCGCCGGCCCAGTCTGCGTCAGAGTATCCACGAAAGTCCACGCTGTCACCAGGCTTGAAGCTGATGCCGTGTGACTTGGTTCCCTGCAGATAGCGAAATATGCGCTTCACGGCCATCCAGTGCTCCTCCTGCGAATTCTCCATAAAGCGTGACACGTAGCCCACAGCATATGCAATGTCCGGGCGAGTCGCAGTCATGAGATGCATGAGCGCACCCACAGCTTCACGAAATGGCGCGTTCAGCTTGATCGCCAAGTCGCTCGCAACCAGTCGTGAACTCAAATCCACGGGAGACACCACAGCCTTGCACTCGTCCATACCGAAACGCTTCAGGATGTCATCCACATACCGCCGCTGGCACATCGTCACGCTGCCGTTCGGGCCGTCTACCAACTCGATGCCTAGAATGAAGGCACACTTGCCGCTGTCGGTCATCTCGAAGCGAGTCTTCAGCTCGCGCTTGGTCTGCTCGATGAGCTCAGCCGAACTCCCGGTAATCAGTACGTCGTCCACGTACACGAGCAGCAGCACGCAATGACCGTCGACTTCCTTGATGTAGAGGCACGGGTCATAAGCCGACACGTGAAATCCGATGGAACACACGAACTCGTCGAACGTCTCGTTCCACACACGCGATGCCTGTTTGAGACCGTAGATGGCTTTCAGTAACTCCACGCAGTCGAAATCGCCATCCAGCTCCACGCCTTCCGGAACGACGCAAAACACGAGTTCCTTCATGATGCCGTACAGGAACGCAGTCACCACGTCCAGTTGGTCGACGGGCCAACCAAAATATTTGGCTAGGGCGATTACCATGCGCAGCGTCACGTACTTGATCACAGGCGAGAACGTCTCGGTGTAGTCGATGCCGTACTTCTGCTTGAAGCCCTTGGCCACCAGGCGCGCCTTGTACTTCTCGATTGATCCATCGGCTTTTCGCTTGATCTTGAACACCCACTTCGTACCGATGGCACGCTGACCTGATGGTAGCTTCGCACCGCGGAACACACCACGTAGACGCATCGACTTGAGTTCCGCACGAATGGCTTTGCGCCAGTGCGCTTGGTCGGGTCCGTTGATCGCCTCTTGGAACGTCGATGGCTCCGACAAATCGCTTGCTTCCACGGCGTTGGCACTCGCACGCCAGAATACAGGAGGACTTGAACTGTCTTCATCATCTTTTCTTCTTCGTCACTTGGCCCTGATTCCACTCGCACACTTGAACGGCGTTTTGGTCCGCGCTCGAACGACTCGTTCGGCGCACTTGCTTCTTCCAGACCAGCTCCACGATTCGCTTGACCCATGTTGCGGTTACTGTCGGAGCGGTTCTTGCGTTTCCCCGCCTGCTTGAAATCCGTCTGGGCAGGGACAGCATCGCTGATATCCAGGTTGTCGAAATTGAGAACGGCTTCGTCCACATCGTCATCCTGATCCATCGCCGAAACGCCAAAAGTCGACTCGTCGAAGGTGACATCGCGACTGATCACCACCTTCCCCGCCTCGATGTCATAAACTCGGTAGGCCTTCGACACTTCCTCGTAGCCCATGAACACACCGGCGCGAGCCTTCGCGTCCCACTTGAGTCGCTTCTCCTTCGGCGTCAGCACATATGCGCGACACCCGAAGATACGCATGTGCTTCACACTCGGCTTGGACTTGTACACGATCTCGAACGGAGTCTTGGCCTCGATCTTGGGTGACGGCAGGCGATTCTTGACGTAAATGGCAGTCATCGCCGCCTCAGCCCAGAAACACTTGTCCAGCTTCGCGTGGTGCAGCATGCTGCGACCGATCGTGACGATGGTACGGATCGCGCGCTCTGCCGTGCCGTTTGTCTGGTGAGCGTACGGAACAGTGGTTTGCTGCTCAATACCTTGGTCTTCGAAGAACGCCTTGAGCGAGTTGGTCGCAAACTCTCCGTCGTGACGCACGAACTTGATTTGTTTGCCGAACTGCGTCTGCACCTTGCTGATGAAGCTCTTGATGCAGTCCTCGCTCTCCGACTTGGCACTCAGGCAGAAACCCTTCATGCATCCGCTGGCCTCGTCCACGATCAGGAGCAGATACTTGCTGCCACCCAGCGAGTCTTCTTCCATCGGGCCACAGATGTCGAAGTGAATCAGCTCGAACACGTCGTAGTGGCGCTTGTCGCGGTTGCTTGGGAACGGCTTCTGGACCATTTTGCCTTGCTGACACCCGCGACACATGCTCGGTCCCGTCGACTTCGTCGGCATCTTGGCGTCCTTGATCATGCCGTTGTTCACCATCTTGCGCAGCACGTCGATGGGAGCATGACCCAAACGCGCATGAAGGTCAACTTGTCCCGAAGTTGTCGCCGCGTTTGCCATCCGCAGTGGCGTCCGAAGCCAGTACAGACCGTCGACAAGATCCGCCGTTGCCACGACCTTGTTCGATCCTTTGCGCGCAATGAGCATGCTGGCGCCGTCGAACACCACTTGAAACGCTCCACTCTTGTTAATCTGCGGCACCGACAGCAGGTTCTTGTTCATACTCGGCACGTACAGCGCGTTCTGGATCTCGATCTCGCGCTCGTCGCCATTAGGCAGGACCACCCGTTCCATGATAGTCCCCACACCCTTGATTGCAGCCTTGTTGCCATCAGCCACCGACAGTTCGCCCTCGTCCCGTTCATCGATTTCAGCGAACTTGGCCTTGTTGTTGCAGATGTGGTGCGTCGCTCCACTGTCGATCGCCCACATGCCGGACATACCCTTGCCCGTCGATATTCCACACTCTAACGAAACCGCAAACGCCACTCGGTCGTAGTCGTCCACGTCGTTCCTCCAGTTGATGTTGTTGGCCCCGCGTCCACGGTTGTAGCCACCGCCGCGTCGAGCTCCTCGATTCTCATCCTTCTGCTTGGTCCAGCACCGTTCAATCGTGTGCCCCAATTTCCCGCAGTACGCACACTGGCGAGACTCTCGCTCGGCACTGAACGCCTTCGCAGCGTCTTCAGTCTTCACCGTAGCCGTCTTCTCGCCCTGTCGCTTGATGTGCTCATTCGTCAGCACCTTCACAACGTCTTGCGACCGCAGCTCCGCGTTGCTCATCTCCAGGTTTAGCACGACATTCTCGTAGCTCTTGGGGAGACTGCGTAGCAAGCAGATCGCCACGTCTTCATCCTCCATCTTGGCGCCGATGCTGCTGAGCTTGGCGCTGATGTTGAGGACCTCGTTGCAGTGATGCAAGACATTGCCGCCTTCCTCCATCTCCATGCTGAAGAGCTGGCGCTTCAGGTAGATGCGTCCAGCCTTCTGCGACCCGCCGTAGAGCGTCTTCAATCGCGCCCACGCGACCCACGCTTCTTCACAGTCGTCAACCACGTGATGGTAGTCCGCATTCATGTGGAGTAACATCAGTCCAAACGCGATGTTGCTCGCCTTGACGTACTCATCCTTGATCCGCGAGTCCGCGAACGTTGGCGTTGTCTCCCGGTTCACGACATGCCACACCGACTTGGTCAGAAACACGCCACGCATGTAGCGGTTCCACGTCGCGTAGTTGTCGCCGCTGAACTTGTCGATGGAGACCTTGGTCGAGGCGTCTTGAGTAGAGGACATGGTGCTTGGGCTCATAACCTGTTAAAGGTCACAGATCTTGGAGGACGAAGCGGAGGGAGGCTTGAGGCTCTGGAGTCGACCGGAGCGAAGACACTTGACCACTTGGGGTTTGATGGAGAATTGGAAAGTGATTGATTCGGTCCTTAGTTCGCAAAGTGCTTGCTACCTCTAAGCCTACTAGATATTCTACTGGATACACTCTACTGGATTCCTGAGTTGCTCCAGCCAATCACAGAGCGCCACGCATCTTGCCCATCTTGTACCCAGTATCCTGTCGCAAGTATCCAGCGTGGCGTAAACATCGATGACGCAAACATGTAGCGTAAACATACAGAATGATTGAGCAGGCGGTGAGTGTTGGTCATTGGTACAACCGGTACTCGTACCAGTATACCGGTACCCCACGAGTACCATAACTCAGGTACCGCAACAAGGGCGTCGCCCACGAAACTCGGTTGAGTTGGTGATAGTAGTGGAGACGACAATACAAAATGTAAGTAGTAGTAATACAAACTCGAAGTGATGTGTCGGCAGCGTCCCTGATATTCGTTTGATATCTGCATTACTTGCTTTCCCTATGGCTGACTCACATATTTCGGCCGTCCTGCCGACATTGTACGTCGGCAAGTTGTCGGCAAGCTAAACACCTATCCCTAGTAATTCTCATTGGCCGAAATGAGAGTAGACAGGCTCCTCATTCGCTAATAAGCAGAAGTCGACATTTGATTGGCCAACGGCCGCCATACAGTAGCTAAGTAAAAGTATTTGTGTGTCGGCAAGGTCACGATATTCATCCGTATATGTAATGTGATGCACGATGCAAAATGGAAAGTGATCATTGCTGTGCCAATCTCTGCGTACTCTTGCACTACTTGCTAGCTAGAATATTCCAGAACATGTATCCACTCAAGGTCTTCAGAATATTTAGCAACAAGCAATAGAGACTTTTAGCACTACCTAGTAGGTTTCGCCTTCGGCTGCAGCAGATGGTGAGCTTCACCAGGTTTGAGTTTATCTTTAGCACAACCGACCGAGATGTGAGTTGTGGCCATATGGTGCAGCCTCATTTTGGAACTAACCTATCGACGATTTAGTAGAGCACGGACCGTGGTGTTTCGTTTCTCGGAAAGAATGGACAAGGAACTCATGCGGGAGGTCATTAGCCAGAAGCCGTACACTGCCAAGTATGGTGAAGCTGGCTTAGTATGGGTTCAAGTTGCAAAGAATGTAAGTGATGCCATAAAGGTGGTGATATTCGACAAGCAAGCTCAAGATCGCGTACGACTTCTGAACAAGAATTGGCGAGCAGGGGAGCTTCGTGCTGCATTGGGTAGTGGCATCGAAGAGGCTAAGGATGCTGCAAACGAGCAAACGAGCAAAGTCATTATGAATCGCTGACTGGCCTTGTAGCGCAAAACGAGCAAAGTCATTATGAATCGCTGACTGGCCTTGTAGCGCAATACGTGACATTAGAAAGTGATGTCAAGGCCGAAAAGAAGGGGGAAAACAAAAGAAGCAGGTCGATGAAGCTCAAACAAACGCATGTGCTTCTCAAATCGTATCTGAGGCTATTACACGCCGCGCTCTCCGAGGAGAAGGTATACTATCAAGCGGGTCTGCTTCGGAGAGTGAAGATGAGGCGTCCTCGGTTACATCGACTCCGTCAATCAATTCAGTAGCGACACCAACCAAACCTACCACTACCGGACGTCGGAAGCGCTTTTCAATTGGAAGTTGACCGCCAAGATAAACGTATCCGGTTAGAGAGAGATGCGACGCGAACAGTTTGACCGCCAGATTCAATTACAGCAGCAGCAACATGCTGAAAGACTAGCATTCGAAAGAGAACAGCATGACAATCGCATAAAGTTTGAGCGAGAGCGCGAACAGCGAGAGCATGCTTGCGTTTATGACCGTTGTATACCGATTTTTGGCTCCGATACTTGCCGTCACGAAAAATTATGCGAGCTTGTGGCCTGCATATGCCTCGTACAGTCCCGTCCATGAATGCCCAAACGTTCTGCATTAACCCACCAGCCTCGAATACTGCGTCTGCATAACGTTGTAGATTTTGGACTGCATATTCGTGGTTGAAGTACAGAAGATCTGCAAACTTGTTGTCAAGATAGTCTAAAAACATGAAGAAAGAGGTTCGACAACCCACTTGAGTCTCGCCCGAAAAATGACTCCAGGTCCTCCCAACGGATTGGGACTGCCAGCTTATACAACACAATGCATTTGTCTTCCACTCCAATTGCTGCCGTGCGCTCCCTGGTCCTTATCGCATCTAACTCAAAGAGCTTGACAAGAGATTCAATCTGGACCTTCTTGAAGCGAAATTTGCGGACACAATCAGCGCACGAAACCGCATTAAAGTTGAACGGTACGCGCAGGTGCGGCTCCGGCGGCAACTCTGCATGAAAATATGTGGCAATAACGGCAGCAACTAGAACTTGACTTGGCTGACGCTCTGCTTCGTACCATACGCGTAGCAAGTATGGCCTCTTCTGATATGGACGAAGGCCAGTTGTAATATGACGTAGTATTTGGGCTTGAACGTTATCATGAGCAGTCGGTGACACGCTTGTTGCCATGGGACTTGCTGCTAAGCCTTGGGCTTGAACGTTATCATGAGCAGCGGTGACACGCTTGTTGCCATGGGACTTGCTGCTAAGCCTAACTGGAGAGACTTCTCAAGCCTCCGTTTTATCAACGGTATAGCTACAATTTCGCAGCAGAGGAACTCATCATATATTCCGACTTCGAACAGTTTATTTGCCTCGCTTCTGTGGGTTCCGATCAACCTACTCAGTGGAATTCGTTGGTTGGTAGCTGAGATTAGGCACGAAATCCAGATGGTCATCTCACATTTTGCCTTTTGTGAGTTCTGCTAAAAGTCTCTAATCTGACGTAGCAAGTTGCCTTTTACCTGTGACATGTGACGGTCGTACCGTACACAACTTGTTGAGTGCGGCGACACTGAGTCATGTACTCAGACATAGACATTTGGTTATCAACTATGCCTACGCTGCTTCAAACGTGTAAGGCTGTCTCCACCGCGTGGCAGCAAATCTAGTAGCAAACGTGCAATATAAAGGTTAAACGACCAGTTGCTACCAGAGCAAAAACGAGCAGGTTCCACCGCTCATCAGCAAATGTAAGGAATACATTTACATCGCCATGTCAAGTAACCCAAAGCCGCACATCGAAAAAAACGACTTCAGTATTTCGTCTATCAGGACCAGAAATCAATTCGCTCGTTCGCTCGTCGCAGCAATGTACCACCGTTGGTCATGCTAGCTGATGTAGTGCTGCTACTCCATCTGCGGCAAGTCCGGGCAAGCGACCGACTGCTCCAGTAAGATGGTCACGTCCCCGTAGCTCAGACCAGTCTCCACCATCGCGCCTGCGGCTGGCTTCGCCGTTGGGACCCAGAGGAAGTCCAAGTGGTTGGAGTTCGAGTCGTAGAGCCACTCTCCGCCGATGATGCTGCCGGCGTCGTCCAGCTCAAGCAGGTAGTGGTAGTAGGCACCAGCCGTGTACTTGTCGATTTTGCCCGTCGACACCAACGGACCGTCGTCGTACGTTACGTCGATCCATGACAAGTGCGTCTTCAAGTACACGATGCTCTTGGCAGCAGCATTCCACGGGTACTCCTGCAGACCGTAGAACGTCTTGGCTGCTTCCTCCAGAGACATTGCCGTCTGCTCATGAACGTTGAAGCCACGCATGGGCCGGTTCCAAACATCATAGCCCGCATCAATGTCGGCGACGAACGTCGTGTTGAGCTTGCCCAACAGGTTGGCAGTCACAATGTGGAAGAAGGCAGGGTTCACATCGCGGTACGAATCATCAGAATGACGGCCGTACTCGTCCGTCGAGCTGTCATTCCCCATGTAGCGGGCGCCAGTGAATACATACGGTGGCGACATGACATGATACACATTCGACAGCAGCGCCTTCACATCCATCGGCAGGAACGTCACATTGTTGTACGTCACAGAACATCGGGGCTCTTCCTCCAAGATCGCAGCAGATGCCCAACCGTCGTGAATGCTAATAACCGACGGAATGCAATAACCGGAGGTCTTATTGGCGCGGATGCCGCACTTACTAGCATCGTCAAGGGGTGCACAGTCACTGTCCAGTGTGCAATTCATGTTACCGCTTCTGGAGTCGATGCCGCTTTCCCATGACACCACGTCCATGAAGTAGATCACGTCCAGATCAAAGGCGAGGGCGTACTTCTCCGCGGGACTCATTTCACCTTCACGCCACACCGCATTGATGCTGTCCTTGTACTTTGGCCAATCCGAACCTGGCCATGGCGCAGGCTCGTACAGACCCGCCGTCGGCAGATTCACAAGGGTGGTCTCCATCGTGACGTTAAAGTAGTCTTCTAGCTTGACAATGTCCTTGTTCGGGTTAGCCTCCAGCCGACGCACACCAGTTGCGGTTGCAGTTTTATCCAAGCTTGTATCGTCCGACAAGGTGGCAGTGCCCACCTTCGTAAACAACATCCTATCGGTGGTACCCGACGTGGTGACGGGATCGAAGCCGAGCGACGTGGCTGACACTGCACGCATTTGCAATACTACTAGCGCCGAAACAGCAAACACGAGGTAGCTGCGCGGCGTGTACATCATGGTAGCGTTGGTCCGAAGTGTTGCACGCTTGGGTTGGCTTGGTTGGAAGGGAGTTTCTCCGCAGGAAGCAGATTTGGAAATGGTCTGGATGGCGAGCGAGCTACGCTCGGGTTGATCTGCTACAGAAGCGGTGGCATGAGCGACGAGAGCCCCCACATAGGCTCAACATGAGGTTGCAGTAGTTCTGTATAGCCGCCTTAGCTCGGGATTTGCCGACTTGTCGCGTGCGGCACACCACCCGTTGAGAAAGCAATGGTACTAATAACGTTGACCGTCTACGAAAGTCAGAACAACGAGACCACTACAGGTGGTTCAAAGAGATAGTCGGTAAGACTCTTATCGACTCTTACCGCAAGACCATGGGATTTGGATGACGAATTGTTTGCACTCCAAAAACTGCGTAAACATCAAATCATTCACCAACACCGCAAAATCCACAGATAGCACTCTGTAAGTCACTGACAATCACCCATCAATATGACGTCACCACAAAGAATGAAGTCTCCACACCAACACTTCGCGAAGGCAACTCACAAATCTTTTTGTAGCTACAGTAGCAGTTGAGATAACTAGTGCTCAATCGATTAGTGTCGGTTGCACGAGCATCCGCGAAGCAGTTTGAGCTTGTATAATACAAACTCAAATTGTATCCTGCTAGTCAGATCGAGTAAGGTGTAAATATTCAGACACATGCATATCTCTTTTTGTATCCATCCTGTATTCCCTCACTATGCCTTTTTTACTTGCCCTCTATAAGGCTAATAGAGGGAAATTCTCGATTTCCTCAATTAGAGAGGCCTGCCTGTGGCCTGACTAATTAATCCACGATTGCATCTTTCGTGTGTTCTTCGTGCGGTTGTCATCCAAGTGTCTTAAACCCATCGTGATTATGAATTTTACATGATTACGGGTATGAGTTTCGTCTGTCCAAGAAATGCCACCCCCAATACACGATGGCGAAGACCCACGAACAGAATCACAGCGCGTGCTTCTAGCCTAGTCAGGCTCACAGACGCGTTAGAATCGCACATGACGGTACATAAATTCACGGCACGGCAAGGGTGCGAAGTGTAGGCGTCTGCAAAGGATTTGTGGTACTTCGAAGTAGGTGTCATTTGGGTAAAACCGAAACCGAATAATGAAGCAGGTGCGGGCCTAAGTTGAGCTGTACGAGTCGTTGCAGTCTGCAACTCGCAGATGCTTTCGAGTGTAGTTGTCATCGTTGCTCCTTCATCCCGGCCATCGTCTTCGGCTACATCGCCATTCTCGTCTCCAATCTCATCGCCAACAGGACACTACCATCGCAAGATGGATGCCGTCTACGCCACCATGGACAAAATGGGCATGGCTTTAAAATTGCGTGAGCATGTCAATGAATACTACACACCTGTGCCGCGAGTGCGAGTCGTTGGATGACATTAGCAAGTTCCAACAGGAGCTCACTCACCCCCTGGGGATTGAAATTGTGTTGTACAAGCACATGAACCTGATAGTGAAGATATCTTTTGAGACGATTATGCGTCGGACTTCCTGAGGAAAATTGTGATCAACGCTCCATAAAACTGATGGAGTGTCTGAAAGCATGATGGTGTTTAAAGTTTTCCATGCGAAAAGAGAATTGGAATAACCCGGTATTGCATTTTCGTCGCACACTTTCCGCTTTGCATTAGGTTTCACTTTACGACCAAACTTAATGCAAAGTCTGCACCTCAGCCGTCTCTGAGTGTTGCTCGAAACTTTAAGACTAATTAGAATTATGGCTGGAACGGTTTCTTCACGACTACCGGCATGGGGCTATGCTTAAGTTCGCGTCTTAGACTTTCCTATTGTGCGAGGAAACAATCTTAATATAAGGTTACTGAGGGAATCGACCCCAATTAGAGAGGTTTCCATAACGCAAAGTCACGTTGGGGCAAAGAGATACATTTGTTTGCTGCGATCGAGTCGGAGGGCGTGGTGAGCGGCCCCATTGCTGAGGTTATTTGCTTGCCGCGCGCGATGACTTGGCTCGCCGCACCATTTGTTGAGATAGCCCCTTTGACTCCGTGGCCGCCAGCCTCGGATATTCTTCGTAGCAATTGGATAGCCATCGACCGAGGAATTTTATAGAAAGCTTGTTCGCGCCTCCAGCTGCTAACGCAGTGGCGCCTCCAATTCGAATCGAGTGTGACGAATAGCTGGACGTTGGGACGCCGATCCTTCGAGCCGTGTTCTTGATGGCTTTCACGACTTGGCGGGCTGTGAGTGACGCACATAGATGTCGGTTGAATTCAACCTTTAGCAGTTTCCGTGCCTGGATAATGTGGTGGAGGCCTTTCAATGGACACAGCAGTCTGTCGCCGGAAGCGTTCATCGTGCGCCATGCACCCCGACCAAATTGGTCGTTCTTCGCTCCTTCGAGATTGTTACGGACGTGGCAAGGTGTCGCGTCACTCGCCTGCCGTTGTCGTCGGAGAAGAATGCGTTGTTGGTTTTTAGGCAGAAGAACCGGCGCGTTTTGCCAATTTTGAGGAATTCGGACCGCCGAAGAAGAAAGAAATAGCCGATGACGATGCTCCCCAGAGCAAGCGCTGTCTCGGTTTCGAGAGATCGAGAGAGCGGTGTAGCACGCGTAGAAATGGCGGAGTCAGCGGTTGTTTCTTTCGCCGCGGGGATGATAGGCGCTTAATACCTTGGAGTAGCACCTCAAGCCTCGGGCTTGTCGGAAGTGACAGATTCTTGTGGCGTCGATGAAACCAGCGAATGCTGGCGAGTTTTAGCTTGATTGTTGAGTGGTGGTTTCCGGTGTGGTGGGTGTTCCATCCTCCGGCCCAGCAGTACGTGGCAAAGTACCCCAGCCGCTTTGAGGCTGTCGAAGGTGTTAGCCATTTTGACCAGCTCATTCGTTTAGCGAAGCGGCACCACTGATCCCAATGCCGAGTGTACGTGGTAGCGGTAGAGTCTGCCAGGGCGTTTCGACGGAGCATCGACCCCAGACAGTGGATAGATTGTCGAAAGGTTCTTCTAGATGAGTCTGTGTCCACGAAGACGACATGTTAGCCCATACATCAGCAAGAGGGTGGTCAATCGCCCACACGCGAGATCCGGCGTCGGCCATTACGTTAAGCTTTCCTGCAATGTGCGCTGCGGAAAAACGAGATTGTACTGAAACTCGGCGAGAGAGTAGTCGATTGTACATTTTTGCCACTGGATTTCGGCTCGCGCGTCGGTTGCCCAGGCAACTGCACTTGTATTGTCGATATGAAACTGGACGTGCGTGCGCGCTGTTGTACTTTTGCAGACCAATATGGACCCCAATGCAGAGCCGCAAGGACTGCGCTGCGGAGCTCTCGGACATTGATAGAGTCATTGCGCAGGTCATCATTCGAAAATTGTTGACGAATGTACCTTTTAGAGTGGGCTCGAGTGAGCACAGTCCGTCTCCACTTGCATCCATGTACACATGAAATTGTGGTTCTGATAGCTCTGCGAAATAAATGACGGGTATGGCGTTGAAACGTGTCGGATTTCGTAGAACGGCGAGAAACCATCTAATATCTTCGATCGTTGATGCTGAGAGCGAGCGATTACCGTACTTTGGACACCCCGACGCTGCTTCTTGCAGACATTGCAGAAAGGCACGAGCGGGTGGGAAACAGCTGACCACGTGACGGAGGCTTCCGATAACCTGAAGCATTGTGGTTCGTGAAGCATTTCCGTCCGACAGTAGATTGAGAACCCGTTTTGATGCCTTAGCGAGCTTTTCAGCGGGAACGGATACTGTCGCGGACTTCGTATCCCACAAAAGCCCAAGGCTTTGCACTTGGTGGACCAAACCGTAAATTTCTTTTCATTGATTGCTGTGGGTCCTAAGACAGTAGCCATCGATCGTCGTAGTGACAGGTTGGCATCGAAACATGTCGATTCGGTGTCAATCTCGATGCACGTGTGGTCATCACACCACACGTTGCCAGAAAACTGGCGGTTCAATTTGTTGCCTTGTTCATACAGGGCATTGATGATGGAACCTGCGAGCGAATAAAAGGCTGGGGATCCACACCAGCCGAACCCGCACGAAAGATCGATAACGAGAAGACCTTCGAAGACGAAGGCGAACATGTGAACCGAGTCAGCATGTATCGGGATGTGGCGGAAAGCGCCCGAAACATCCCCGAGCATCATCAGTACACAGTCTCCGAAGTGAGAAGATGTAAGATGGTGGATTCGCTTAGAGATATCCCGAGGAGGGTTGTACGAAATCGACGGGAAGTTCTCCCGATCCGTGAAGTCGTTGACTGATTGACCGTGCGGAATCGAGTAGTCGTTAATTAGACGGATATCACCAGTTGTTGTCTCCGAGTGGGCTAACAAACACTTCTGGCCATTGTGAAATGAGGCGTGAGGCAACGATGAGGTATCGTCCCTCAATTTGACCAGTGCGCAGATGACGACGTATCTGCTCGGACAGGTTATGAATACCAGAGTGATTGCGAGGGTTTTTACTGACTGTCTTGGAGGCAAGCCGGTGGTCCACTGTGGTCGTACACCGTGGCGAACTATATCGTTCCATTTGCTAACGATCGGCGCTAGCGTGGGCTCCACTGGCGACGGTACTTCGTATAGATCTTTGTTGGGCCTTGGATCGGATGATGTTTGTCCGCGAAGGAGCCGCACGACCTTCGCAAGTTTCCATTTGCCTTGTTCCGCTAAGTTGGACCAAAAATGAACTTGATCTTCGTCGACGTCGTCCACCATTGTTGACCGAGGTGTTGGCGGCTGTAATCCGAAATCATTGGTTTTATGATTCTCGAAAATGGTAGCTTGGTTAACGGCACGAATTTGACTCAAAGTTGACATGAAGATTTTGTATCTTTTCCTCATCCTCGTGGCTTGGATGAGGTGGCGTTCTAGTCGGCTGTTGAAAGGTATGCTTGGGGAGTCATAAATCGGTAAACTGTGTCCCGAGATCCCCCAACGCTCCGAAATGAGCTTCCTAGCTCCGTCTGTTAGCGAGTTTGGTCGGAAATGTGCGTTTGAGCATTTTGAGAACTGGCAGCCCGACTTTGAGAGGTATTTCAAACACAATTTGTGTCCGTCCTCACCGAGCGGGAGCTGTGAGTAGACCTCTGACGGAATACGGCTAGTAGTTGACGCGCGGTGTGCACGAGAATTCTTCTCATTGTCGGCTGTAAGAGAACGCGCTGAGACCGATGGCTTCCAGGATTGGCTTGAGTCTCGGAGGGCTGCGAGTTTGTCGTCGCTTCGGCAAAACTGAGCTGATACCTTTGTCGCTTCACTCAAGCCATCTGAGAGAATTTTGCTGCGGAAAAGGCTGAATTTCCCGTTAATCCAGAAAGCGAGTAGTCGCGGCATCGTCGAGTCTGGACGTGCATGGTCGGCATAGTTTATGACGAAATCCTTCGCCGTCGAAATGAAGTCCGTCGTTTCACTGTTGTAGAAGTCTTGGCTGAACTTATGAAGTGTTGCTAGCGCGCTGATCAGGTCGGCAAAGCTGGAGACCTTGGGGGAATTTGGTAGCCGTTTTTAGACGAAAAATCCCACAGGTTGGTGCCTTTCTCGCTTGAAGAGACCTCGTCATCCCAGAGAGCTCGCCTGCAATGCATTATTGACAGTCCTAGCCCGAATCCGAAAGAATACAAACCTCGCAACACCGCGGGACTTGCCACGAACTCCACGTGTGGCGACTGCTAAATAGATTGAAGCAAAGTTTGAGGGATCTTACCTGTGTGGCAGCGGTTGACTATTGATGCGTGTATGCGGCGATCGGTAGGCGAGGGATGGAAGACAATTCCTCTCTGCGCGCGTGAGTACCGATCGAATGATGCCCCTTCACTACTGTTAGAGCTGTCATCATCATTGTTGACGCGCCGGCGCTTGGATAACGGTGCATTCATGTGTTGCACTTCTCGAACGTCTTCATCCTCAGAAGAACTTGGATTTTGGTCGTCGTCAGAGCTATCAGAATTCATTGGCTGGGCTGTGCTGCGGCGCCTGCGAGGTGTTGGGGCATGTTGTACAGACCCTGCGGGATTATTGCGAGCCGTCAGATCTTCTGTAGTGGGTATAGTGTCCGTATAGAGATCATCGGGACGGTTGGCGCGGCTCGCGGTTGAGAAGTCGACGATGTGCCGGCGACGGACGTGCACTAACTGAAGCGGAGCTGGTTTCACGAGGGGGACCATGTCGTCTGGGGAATAAGGAACAGCTAGACTGGATATCACTGCGGCGGGAACCCCTGACCTCTTCTTGCGACAGGCTGCTAGAAGAGCGTCTTGTTGATGGAGGAGCTCCAATGGGCTTAACGCCACCGCGTTAACGCCCTGTCCTGGTTGTAACGCGTAGTTGAGAGAGTCCACCTTGATCACCGATTGAACGCTTATCAAAGGGAAACGAGTCGAGCCTTCCGAAGTCACGATATGCAGGATATCGGTGGTTTCAGATGATGTGTATCCTGTAATGACCCCGTATGACCACGAATCGACGCCTACTCGTGAGGTTTGCACGAATGCAACTGGGTGGGCTATGTATGACCCGGGCCAAAGCTTGCGCTCGGAATCAGAGACCAACCGTAGCCTGATAGTGTCGATGAGCACTTCGAATGTGTTGTCTTGGACGCTGTCGTCGGGACCCGTGACCTTTACCGTTGCCATGCTATCCGTCACGCTGACTACTTCGACGTACTGAAAGCCGCTCAGCTGCCGTGCGTGGGCTGGCCCGACAAAAGCAAGCGAGTCGACTTGGACGGAGTTAGACATTAGCGGGTCGTAGGGCTTGAACTGGCTTAGTAAGTTCGCTTTCTGGGGACTGAGTGAAAACGAAAGTGAGCTACGACAACTACCTGCTACACTAACTTGACCAGGTGACCTTGTCCCAGGCTGCGATGCAGGTAGCACGTCTTCCGTTCCTTATGCTTCCGGAAACAGGAGTATCCTTCCAGGATACTTCCACCTTGGCTCATAAACGCGTGAGGACAACGAATCGCATACGCGAACACCAACAAAAACTCATACTGTAATCACGTAAACTTCATGATCTAACGCCACTTCGATGACAACCAGAGGTTCGGATTAGCGAAAAATAGTGAGTATCAGGATTATAAATACTTATACCGAGGTCAGGATTATTATGTCGTAATACTAAGGCCCATTTTACGAAGTGAGTATTAGTATTATTATGAAACACCCGGGGTTAAAGGATTAATACTTTGATAATACTTTTCCAGAAACACTGTAGAGCAGAGCAAACTGCTGAGGTCGCGCCTCCTCTCAGTTGGCGGCGTAATCGGCGCCGGGTTCGAGTCTGTATGCTGTGTAGTTCTGGATCAGCCCAACGCTGCCGGAGTTGCTTGCGCCAGAGACGAGCACGCGTCTCGGCACCTTCCGTCGGTATTTTCGGAGCAGTGGTGGAGGGTGTTACCAGTACCGGCGGCACCGTGTCGGTCTGAGCACGGAAGCATCGATTACGGTCACCAGTTGCGTCGGTCGTGTAGTCAGCAAAGGTCAGGCACTAAGTGGTCACTGCATCCGCACTGCGTTGGTCCTCTTGGCCACCACATTCGTGTTGACGAGCGTAGAGTCCGCTTTCATGGCGGTCTCGTCCACCAAATGTGTATGTTTGGGTCACGTACGTGTCGCCCGAGGCATCTCCGAAGGTCGTAGATGGCGTGGTGACTGCATCGCTAATGTTTTTAATCGTTTTTGTTTAAGCTTTAAAATTGGAAGAGGATACGCTGGAGCGCTATTGCGCTGAAGGAGATCTATCCAATAACGGATCTCCGGCGAAGATGTCGTGGAATAAGCTCCCGGTAGAAGTGAATGGGAACGGGCTGGATCATCACATGACTCGCGGACTGCTTCTAGAGACGGGATTGTTGCCACTATTGTAGTACAAATCTGAAATCTCATATTAATACGGGTACTACAAAATCAGCATTCAAGAATCGTTGTATTAGTATTAGTATAATCAATATTAATACGTAAAAATATTATTGAGTAATATAATACTTTGGATAATCCGAACCTCTGACGACAACCGCATGAGGAACACTCACGTCGTTGAAAGGTAAACATCGACATTCATGACACTGTTTACAGAGATGTGGGCTTCTGCTAGGGATTCGTGGTGGCTGATACCGAGGTTGTCTGGGCTATTGGGATTTAAATGCAATTAGAAAACAGAGCATTTTAGTTCTACCTATTTGTCAGATCACGTATTTTGACGTTCCGTCGAAGACAATACGTTCCCACTGCGTATTCAGCATGGCAATTTGCAGAAGCAGCAACGATACGTCAAGTCACCACAAGCTGGGCGAGTGGTTGGAATATCTGAAACACCTCAGCCGCAGGTGATTAATCCTAACGCTGCGGCTGAGTCACCTCACGGCCTGTACTCAGACATAGACATTTGGTGATAAACTATGCCTACGCTGCTTCAAACGTGTAAGGAATACATTTGCATCGCCATGTCAAGTAACTCAAAGCCACACATTGAAAAAAGCGACTTAATTAAGTATTTCGTCTATCAGGACCAGAAATCAATTCGCTAGTTCTCTCGGCACGTAGCAATGCACCATCGTTGGTCATGCTAGTTGATGTAGTGCTGCTACTCCAACTGCGGCGAGTCCGTGCAAGCGACCGACTGCTCCAGTAAGATGGTCACTTCCGCGTAGCTCAGACCAATCTCGGTCATCGTGTCTTCGGCTGGCTTCGCTGTTGGGACCCAGAGGAAGTCCAAGTGGTTGGAGTTCGAGTCGTAGAGCCACTCTCCTCCGATGATGCTGCCGGCGTCGTCCAGCTCAAGCAGGTAGTGGTAGTAGGCACCAGCCGTGTACTTGTCGATTTTGCCCGTTGACACCAACGGGCCATCGTCGTACGTTAGGTCGATCCATGACAAGTGCGTCTTCAAGTACACGATGCTCCTGGCAGCAGCATTCCACGGGTACTCCTGCAGACCGTAGAATGTCTGGGCTGCTTCCTCCAGCGACATTGCTGTCTGCTCATGAACCTTGAAGCCACGCATGGGCTGGTTCCAAACTTCATGACCCGCATCAACGTCAGCGATAAACGTCGTGTTCAGCTTGCCCAACAGATTGGCAGTCACAATGTGGAAGAAGGCAGAGTTCACGTCGCGGTACGACTCATCTAAATGGCGGTTGTACACGTCCACCGAGTCGTTATCCCCGTTGAAGCGGGCACCAGTAAACACCAGCGGTATGTCGGCGCCATTATAGACATCCGACAGCAGCGCCTTCACATCCATCGGCAGGAACGTCACATTGTTGTACGTCACAGGACAATGGGGCTCTTCCTCCAAGATCGCAGCAGGTGACCAAGCGTGGCAAATGCCAGCCCACGACGGAATGCAATAACCCGAGGTCTGGTTGATGCGAATGCCGCACTTACTATCGTTGTCAAGTGGTGCACAGTCACTGTCCAGTGTGCAATTCTTCCTATCACTCATGGAGTCAATGCCGCTTTCCCATGACACCCAGTCCATGAAGTCGCTCACGTTCAGACCAAAGGCGAGGGCGTACTTCTCAGCGGGACTTGGTTCACCTTCACGCCACACCGCATTGATGCTGTCCTTGTACGTTGGCCAATTCGAAGCTGGCCACGGCGCAGGATCGTACAGACCCTCTGTCGGTAGATTCGCCAGGGTGGTCTCCATCGTGACGTTGAAGTAGTCTTCCAGCTTGGCAATGTCCTTGTTCGGGTTAGCCTCCAGTCGACGCAGACCAGTTGCAGTTGCAGTGCTATCCAAGCTCGAAACCTCTGACAGGGTGGCGATGCCCACCTTCGTGAACAACGGCTCTGTCGGGGGCGTCGACGTGTTTGCCAGGAACTCTGTGTATGTCACCGGCACCAGCGAAATTGGCGCGATATCGGGCAAAGTCGGGTCCACCTCCACCGTGACAGCGCAGTCTTCGTCTGCGATCTCGCCGCCGTAGCCGGGGAACTTGGAGCTGATCTTATCGGTTGTACCCGACGTGGTGACGGGATCGAAGCCGAGCGACGTAGCGGACATTTGGGGTATTTGCAGCGCGACAAGCGCCACGACAGGTAACACAAGGTAGCTGCGCTTTGTATACACCATGTCCTGAGAAGGGATGCACGCCTTAGTTGCCTTGGTTAGATGTTGGTCGAAGTGCAGTAGAACTTTCTCCGCAGTGAGAAGATTCGGAAATGGTCTGGATTGCGAGTGTGCTAGATTAGTTCGTGCTGCATGAACGACAGAGCACACATCCGTTAGGACTCAACTCGAGGTTGTCGAGCCGTCTTAGCTCGGGACTTGCCGACTTATCACTTCCACGACCACCCGTTGAAGAAGGACAGGCTACGTTATTAACTTACGTCTGAACTATTGTACGAGAGTGGGTTGGCATCGTGTATGACGTGAAATGCTTGCGATTTGTTAGCCAGCGTGAACTCAATAACAAACTTTGATTGCGTGAGGGCGGCGACAATGATCTTGAGTAGGATGGGTTGAGAAGTAATCTGGCTGTGATTATTAACGGGGAAATAAGGAGGCCTCCAGCTGGGGAGGGCCCTCAAAGATACAGATGAACCCCTCAATTGTCATAGGGTCGAAATTATTCCAGTTTCCGGGTATTTCCACCTGAGGGATGTACCACTGGCGTTGTCGGCGGCCGCTCACGCGGACGCTGTGGATTGAATGGATGGACTCCGTTCCGCTCGCCTGCGGCTCACTTCACTACTCGCAGGTTTTGGTAACTATGGGTCCAAAGCGTGCCCTTCGGGCCCGCAAAGCAGCACAATTGGGGGTCGGATTTTGTCCAATGAAAAAGTGCGGATAAGCGTTACGATTGAAAGTGCACACACACGCTTCGCTCTTTCTAAGGAGGGAACTAGTGTAACGGGGCCAAAGCGTACCTTTACGTAAGTTTTCACTGGGTGTTGAGGAAGCACAGTCTTGGGCTTGAGACCAAGACTCGTTGGGGTTAGAAGCAAAATTAACTCTGAGTGATATTTAAGTTCGGACGCAAAACCGAACTTAAGCCTAGATTAGCTGCCAGCCACCAGTTGGGGTGCTGCACGCTAATTGGCTAATATGTACCTAGATGGGCGACTATCGTCCAATGACATAGCGCCACGTCACAGCCGATCGGACTGAGACGTGTACCTACTTTTGTAACGGGGATCGCCCCGTTACATCACCCCCATTTGAGGTAGCAGACACCCGTCTGCTTTAGAGAACACGCAGAAAATACAAGACAAGAGGAGACTACAGCTTGGGCAATCCGAGGCGAGGCAACGGGACTTGAACACAGTGATTGATGCACGACAGCGACAACAGGGGTCTCTCGAGCGTGCGCCCGCGCACGCTCTCATGGCGGCGAGTGATCTCGACGCAAGCAAGGCCGCAAAACGCATTCGGCCTCGCAGAGCACTAGCGACGGAGATGGCGACGGAGAGACAGGCAGCCAACGCCCGCGAGGGCATCCAGAATGAACTCGCGCGCTGGGAACTCTACGACATCAGCGGCGCGGTAAACCCCGCGCCAGCAAGCGAGATGTGCGAGCAGTTCCGCCGCTTCCGCGCCTCGCGCGGTAAGCCAGTCGAGGGGCTCGCGAGGACTCGTTGCGACTGTCGTGGAATGCCTTCATTCGTCGCTGGAACGCTGAGCCGGACTTCGCTGGAATCTTGAGACGGCGCGAGTCGGCGCTCAGTCGATACGGGCTGGGCACGCTGCGCCAGGACCTTCGTAACATGTGCTGGGACGAATACCGCTACTGCTTCGTGAACGTGCAGGAGAGGTGCCCGCACTGCTCGTCGGCCACGCGACGTCCATCCGCCGAAGATTGGAGTGCTGATGTCGAAGTGGCCCTCTTGGAGACGGTATCCGCCATCTCATCGGCTGGTACGAGCGCGCGCTCGACCAGGCTAGGCGCGCGGGTGATGAACCCGCGCTTGCTCGTGCGGCGGATTCGATCGAAGCACCGCAGGGCTGGACGACACCGCGCCATCCGGAGGTCGAGAGAGGGCGGCCTCGTACGCCGCCACAACATCCGGAACGTCGAGCAGCAAGCTGGCTCGGGGCTCCCACGTATCCTCACTGGGCTGGAACCCGAGCCAGCGAACGCGATACTCGCGGAGTGCGGAGTGGCACTGGCGCGGTGAAGAGCGCCGCGTCTACGGGGGGACGATCGCGATGCTCGACGAGATGGTCCACGATCCAGCGCTGAGTTCCCGCGCTATCCGTCAGCGGCGAGGGCCGTCACGCTGAAGTGGTTCGTCGTGGGGACCTCGCCACGACGCTCGGAACCAAGCTGTTGTCCAGGAAGCGCCGGTATCTCTGTCGGAGTCCGCGCCACAGACGCCGCCGCATGCTGCTGCGCGGCAGCCGCCGACTGGGTCCGCCGCGGACGCCGCCGCGTGCTGCTGTGCCGGTCGTGGCTCCGCCGGCGCCGGCGCCTCCGGCGCCGAACAGTCTTGGCCGTCTCGGGCTTCTAGGGGCTGAGGTCGATATGGCGACCGATCGCGCTTGAGGCTGAGCAAGAAGCTGAGCGCCTCCGGGATGAAGTGTCCCGTCAGGCGGCGCGACTGCAAAGGATCGAGCAGTGGCATGAGGCGTACAAGCGCCAATTCCTCGAGATGCGCCACGAGGTTGGTTGGGCGCCGAAGCAGCCGGCGCCGAAGAAGCAGCGGACGTCGAAGTATGAGCCCGCGCCATCGCAGCAGGACGGCGCTGCGACTCCTCGTTCGGGACAGTCGCCGGGTAATAGCGCTTGAGCCGGCCGACGTAGAACGTAGGATGAAGACGCATAGCCGTAGGTATGTCTAGCGTGTAGGCGTTACCGAGTACGGCTACGATTTTGAACGGACCGATCTAGCGAGGAAGCAATTTGTTTGCTCCCAGGTTCGTCTCGGCGCTTGCTGCGATGCCCGTGACCGATAATAATACACGGTCGCCAACTTTAAAATCCTCCATGTCCTTGCGTCCTCATTTGTCTGCATTTTCTTTCTGCTTGTCGACGGCCATTGCAATGGCGTCTCGCACGTATCGGACTATGGATTGCCGATGCAACAGGAAGTCTGGAAGTGCCGCGGCCTCGTCCGCTGCAGGAATCCCATTAGGCTCGTAATTGGCCACTGGTGACAGAGAGCCAGTTGCAGGATCTCGCGACACGGAAGGCTGTCGCCCGTGTCGACGCCGATGGGTTGATCAGGGTCTGCGCCGTCCACTCTGTCAGCGCGTTGATGCTTGGGTCGTCACTTGAACTGAAGCCCGAACCAGAAGTTGTCTAGACGCCGCCAAAGGCAGGGTCCCTCAGATCAGCGTCAACACGGGAAGGCTGTCGCCCGTGTCGACGCCGATGGGTTGATCAGGGTCTGCCGTCCACTCTGTCAGCGCGTTGATGCTTGGGTCGTCACTTGAACTGAAGCCACTTGAACCAGAAGTGTCTAGACGCCGCCAAAGGCAGGGTCCCTTCCCCACCAGACTTAGGATCGCGCTGCTGTGGGAGCCGCCACAGCAAGTAAAGCCGGAATGCGAGGGTGACGCGCGTTGTTCACGAAGAAGGGCGTCAGCCCTGTGGACGCGTGCACCGAATTGTTCAGTGCGAACTCGGCCATGGGCAGAACTCACTCCAGGACGCGTACGATGTGGCGTAGCTGCGAAGCACGTCTTCCAGCACGCGATTCGCGCGCTCTGTCTGGCCGTCAGTCTCAGGATGGGCGGCTGTGGACATGCACAGCCGCGTCCCAAGCAGCTGGAACAGACGAATCCAAAAGGCCGACGTGAAGCGCGGATCGCGATCCGACACAATACTGGATGGAAGACCGTGGTGTCGGAACACGACATCGACAAAGATCGCTGCGGACTCTTCCGCCGTAACCGTAGCCGCAACCGAGCAAGATGCACCATCTTGCTGAAGCGGTCCACAACACGAGGATGCCCGATCGCCCTTGCGCATCGGGCGGAAGTCCGAAGATAAAATCCATACTGACGGAGGACCACGCGTCGGACGCCACTGGAAGCGGTCGCAGCGGAGCCTGCGACGAAGGTGCCGGCTTCACACGCTGGCACGCTTCACAGGAACGAACCCACTTGCGGACCCACTTGTACATGTGGGGCCAGTAGAAACATCGCGTGAGAGCGCGATGTAGGTCTTCTCGCGACCGAGGTGTCCACCACTCGGGCTGTCGTGGTACTCGTGGAGGACAGCGCTTTCTCGGAGGGTCGCGGAGATAGTTGATGACGCCGGAGTAAAACACGTCCGCGTCATACGCGGTCGCAATCTGCTGCCGCAGTGAGCCGGCAGCGTGTACAGAGACCGCATTGACGCCCGACGCCACACAAATCGCACAATCGTCGTCATCATCCGCATCGACCACCGGGAACGACCAGAACGTGGGTCGTAGTCAGGCCGGCGCGAGCGCGTCGGCGAGGATGTTCGACTTCCCAGGCTTGTAGTGTACAACAAAGTTGTACTCGGCGAAGAACGACAGCCACCGCGCCATGCGCAGTGACAGATGTGGGCTCTTGGTAGCCGTCCGCAGCGATGCGTGGTCGGTGTACAGAGCGAACGTCTGTTCGCTCAGGAGATAGACTCGGAACTTGACGAGGGCGTAGCGCATCGCGAGCAGCTCCTTATCATGGACCGGGTAATTCCGTTCCGCCGGCTTCAGCTGTCGTGACTGATAGCTCACGACGCCGTTCCTCGTCGTCGAACTGCATGAGCGCGCATCCGATGGCGAAGTCGCTCGCATCGCAGACAACGTGGAAGGCCTTGTCGTGATCCGGGAGCGCCAGCACTGGCGCTGAGCCATGCTTTTTGACGGCGTCGAACGCCGTCTGCTCCACCGAGGTCCAGGACCATTCAGCGTCCTTCTTGAGCAGCTGGGAAGGGGACGGACTATCGCCGCGAAGTTCTTCGTGTACTTGTGCAGATAGTTAGCAAGTCGAGCCACTGTCGGACTTCCTTAACGTTCCTGGGCACTGGCCAGGAACAGATCGAC
>JAAVTI010001095.1:0-58553 GCA_011947335.1 Phytophthora constricta | reverse complement strand
GCCCGATGGGCGAGGCCACACTGGCATCTTGGTCTTCGTTTGCCGGCTGAGCAAAATGGTGCGCCTGGCCGCGGTGAAGAAGAGCGTCACGGCGCCGCAGACTGCTTAACTGTTTGTGGACAACGTCTTACGGCACCATGACCTCCCTGAGGCTTTCGTAAGCGATCGCGACCCGCGCTTTGTCTCCTATTTCTGGGAACATCTGTTCCGCCTGCTGGGCGCGCGGCTGGATATGTCCACGGCGGACCATCCGCAGACCGACGGTCAGACTGAGCGGGTGAACCGTGTTCTCGAGGATATCCTGCGCAGCGTCTGCGCGGCGGAGCCCACAAAATGGAGTGCGGTTCTTCCACAAGTGGAATTCGCATTGAACAATGCCGTGCATGCGTCGACCGGCTTTACGCCGTTCTACGTCAATGGCCTACGGCACCTCGCACGCCGTTGGCGTTGCCACCGGCTTCCGGTGAGTGGGGAAAAACTGCCGTCGCGGACCCAAGAGGCCTAAAGGGCTTGCGTCCGTCCGTAAAACGGAGCCTGCTAACCTTTATAGATAATGGCGCAGCGATAAGGGACGCAATGGCGGAAGCACAGGACAAACAAAAGGAACAAGCGGATCGCCACGGGCGTAAGAACACACAGGTGTTTCAACAAGGCGACTTGGTTTTATTAAACGCTAAGAACCTTCCTACACATGCAGTCTCTGCGGTGGGAAGCACGAAGTCCGCCCACGCTTTGTCGGGCCGTTCACGGTCATCGTCGTTCACGGGAATGCGTACACGCTGGACTTGCAGTCGGCAATGGCGACACATCTGACGTTTTACGTCGGTATGCTTAAGAAGTACCGCTCGACGGAGGATCTGGATCCCGAGGAGCAGCCTGATCCGCCGCGAACTGGCGCAGAGCGCGCTGAACACTCGCTGCATCACCTCCTCCTGCGGAATGGCTATCGGTGGCGTCTGAGTGGCAGCAACAGGGAGTTCCGTCGGCGCAGGTGTCGCCGGAGCGGTCGCAGGTCTTGCATCGCGGGCCTCCAGCGCCGCCATGCGGTCATACAACGACCGAAGCCATCCCCGGTGGTCGTCTAGGGCGCGCGAGACGCGATGGCCAAACCGCTCAGCTCCCTCGATGCGCTCAAGGAGCCGACGCTGTTCATCGTCTATCCGGGCGAGGCGCTCTCGCAGACCACGGTGGTCATCCGATAGCCCATGCGCAAGGCGCCGATTACCCTCCGTCTGGGTCTCCAGAACGTCATGACGACCACGCAGACCAAGCCAGTAGGCTCGCTGAACCTCGAGGAGGGACTGACAACTCTCCACGGCCTCACAGAGGCTCTGCAGCTGACGAGGCGACGACGAAGGCGCGCCACCAGGAGGAGCAGCGCCGCGTGACACGCCCTCGACCGAGTCGAACGTCCCCTTGAGACCACCCCCGTTTCTGTTGGACGGCGAGGGCGAGCCACACTATCTCGTGGAGAAGCTGCTCCGCCGTCGTAAGCACGGTGGCGCCTACCAATATCTGGTGAAGTGGCGCGGCTATCCGAGTGCTCATAATACGTGGGAGCTGGAGAATATCCTCGTGGAGGACTGCGCCGACATCGTGGCCGCTTTCCAGAGCTCCCACGGAGCGGTCGGCGCTAACAGCGCCGAGAACACTCTTTGGCTCAACCGGCTGAGACTGCCGTGACCTCTGCACCTTGGTCACCACATCTTCGAGGATAACGTTCGGCGTCGGCAGGTCCCGCTCGAAGACTCGGCCGCTCCAAGTATGGTTCGCCATCATTTTCGCCATGCGAAAGCGCAGACGTCGCTGAGCGAGCCAGTCCAGCCGATGCGGCGATCGAAGGAACTCCCGAACGGGATACCCCAAGTGCTGGAGCCAGCTCTCGAACTGGAGCTCGCTATTCTGGCGATTTAGCGGGGTATCCTCTTGGAGGACAAGAGGGCATTGTTCGTAGTGCTCCACGTGACGGCCCGGGCGTCGACTCTCATCGAGATAAGCACCATACTCCGAGGAGTCCACCACCGCAGCGCCAAGAGTTGTTCGCGAGTCCGAGGGACGCTTTTTCGATCGCGCTTGAGCGTCCGCTGTTGGTCGGACTCATCCGTTGCCGCGTTCATCCGGCTGAGAAGATGCTGGAGATTGACGGTTGAAGGTCCCCAGCGGGGACATCGTCTCCAGGGCAGATGTTGGAGATGACTCGGTGCTCCGAAGGAGTGCGCGCAGGAGTTGTCGGCGGCTCGTGCCGTTGAACAGCCGCCACGGCCTCCACGGCAGCACGGCTGCGCGGCGTACTTGGGCTTCCGGGGTGAATGGCTCGCTGAGCCGCAGTCAGTTGCGGCGACGTGGGCGGGGGCGTTGCGTCCTTTGGGCATTGCCCTCCTCCGCGTCCGACGACTCGTAGTCAACATCGCCGGAGGCATCTTCAGGCTCCGCATCGTCGGTAACCGGATGCGAGGATGCCTCGGGCACGCGGGGTGCGGGCGCGGTGGCCCCACAGGCTTCTCCACACCCTGATTCGGCTTTCGAGCTCTCATCCTTCTCGCTTGGGCGAGCCTCGCCAGGCGCATCGTCCTGCGAATCGTCCGGAAAGTCGTCGGACGTGACTGTTGGAATGCCTTGGAGGCTACGGCGTGATCCGGAGTTGTCGCTATCACGATCGTCGTAAGGGCCCGGAAGGCGGACTTCGTGGCGTTTGCGTCGCCGCGCAGCGGCCCTCGCGGATCGCGCTCAGGCGCGGGCGATCGCAGCCTCTCCAGCCGCAGACGGCTTCGCGGGCGGGGTCTTCGTTACGGCCTTGCCGTCGGACCTGTCGGCAGGCGGCGGGGTGGTCATCTTGGAAGGCCCGAGGGGCAGGCTTGAGGTTGTCGGCGTCAGTCGCGGTATGAGGCCGTGCCTCGAGGTCGTTGACCACGCCGCTGGATTCACCTTTCCCGGATAATGCGGTGTTTCCCGTTTGGGTGTGGGAGGGTGTAACGGGGCCACAGTGGCTAGCGCTGATGGCGCGGGACCAGGATAACAGGGTTTAACCCACTCAAACCGGATCTGGTCATCGGATTAGCCAGGGTCTGTGTGGTGCACACATCGGCTGTTAACTACGCATCAACAGCTAAGTACGGATGTGTGGCACACACTGCGGCACCTAAGTTCGCGTTAGTTAACCTAAAGCAATAAGGTCGTTGAGGGCCACTCATTCGGATGAGTGGCGCAGAGCATAGCAAGGGAAACAGCCAAAATAGTGTTAGTAACCCTTCCAATCCAAAGATAATTCCGGAGTCTCCGTAATTCTTAGCATTTGAATTAACGTATGCCTGAAAATCAGTACAATATACCCTATTTCAAGCCCTCTCGCATGACCTGTGGCTATCTCCAGCCCGCTGACTGGCTGATGTGGTATGATGGGCAGCACAAAGACCGTCACATAACCTCCCAATTGCAAAGTCCCTGCGAAACCGTTGCAGACAGGTACAACGACAAGACAGCATTGCGTGCGCCAAACGACATTCTTTCAGCATTGACACTCGTTCCTTACTCTTCCATTTCACTAGCAACCCCAGTCTGCGCTTGCTAACAAACCTGATCTTGTACTGCATGTCGGCAGGAATCGCTGTTCCGTCCTTCCAGCTCTGGTGCCAAACCTCGTTACAGGTGAGCGGGCTGCCGAGCTCCAGACGCCGGGCTTTGTTGCACAGCGTCACCATTCCCTTCTTGGCGTGCGAGCACGTGGCGCAGAAGTAGCTGGTCTCATAGCTGCGGGCACCCGGGCCAGCGTAGCCGTTCGGACGCTGGAAGACGGAGGAAAGAACGTTATGCAGCAGCGGCACTTTGCAGAGCCACTGCCGCCGCTCCATAACGTTCATTTCCTCCGTCTTCCAGCGTGTGCTCCGAACGGGGCAGAGGCTCCGTCACCAAGTCGGCCATGTTGTCTCCTGCGGTGAAGTCCTCGCTCGATTGGCTCAGCAAGTCGACGTGCAAACGGCGGAGGAATGCAGCATGCGTAGAGACGGCTTGGGTTTTCTGTTTCATCGCTATCTTGTGCACAATTAATGCATTCACGATGGCGATGTCCACCAGCCCCGAGAAATATAGTTTTGTAGTACTTGCGCACTCGGATGGAGCGTTGAATGGAGTATCGTTGGAGCCGCAGCTGGTCGTGCACATCGACGCCCCACATGCATTCATGATAATCACGGACGAGACGAGGGCACGGTACTTGTGAGATAGAGCCATTGTGTTCGCGGCGCGAGACCTGCGTTATCTGTGTTGAGCACCCGGTGACCAAGAAGCGCACCGGCCTGTTGTCTATCCACGTCAAGGCCACATACTCGGGGTGGTCTATCCAGACAGCAATTCGATACTTTCCGCGTGGCATGCGCTTCGGGCGTTTTTTCTGCGTGAATTCGATCGACAGACACCAGCCCTTCCGGTTCTTCCTGATCGTGCCAACGTGAGAAAGCCCCATACGTAGCAGTTTGTGCGAGAGCGGGACCGAGGTGTAAAAGTTGTCCGTGCAAATAAGTCGGTGCGCCGGCTGCCCTCGTAGGACTTGAGTTAGATTTTTCACCACAGCTTGCTGAGCGACGGCTTCTTCGTCGGCATTTTCCTTCCCACAGGCCAACCTGTTCAAAACGAAGAGCAACATATAGTGTCAGATCCAGAACATCAAGAGCAATTTGTCCGGAACATCCCGAACAAATTACGGATTAGAAGTAGTAAGAAATAACGGATACGACGTACCTTGGCAGTACGCCGTCTCCGCACAGCATGTCATGTAGAACTTGGTGCCCCACTTATTCGGTTTCATCGGCATGAACTGCCGCATCGGGTTGCGGCGGTGGCGCATTGGAACCATGCCTTCGTCAAACGAGATTCGAGCTCCAAGTCGATATCCGCGGAAGAACGTCTTCTGGATCGCTAGAAGGACAGGTTATATCTTGAACGCTCGATCGCCACTTTCTGCTTGTTTGGAGTTGTCGTTGAAATGCAAGTAGCGAGCGATGTCTTGAAACGGTCGCGGCCGAGGAACTGGCCGAACGTGCCTCTCGACAAAGCGCCCTCCACCTTCGTGATCCAGTGACGACTGAGACTCTCACGTCGTGGTTCAAGTGCACGCGCAACTAGGAGACTAATAAACCTTACAATCTCGTGCGGCTGGATCGGATTCTTCCGCTTCAGCTTAGTCTTGTACTCTTCCACCGAGTGCACCAACGTAGAGGGAGCGGCTTCGCGACGATGCCGCTCACGCATGGCTTGTGCGATCTCATCGACGCTCTCCAAGCGAAACTTGTTGGTCTCCTCCGCAATCTTTCGCCACAGCTCCTTGGGAAGGAAAAAGTAAAAATCGCCAGCGGGTTCGATGCGTACACAAGTGCAGCTCGTGTTGGTCCCGAAGGACCGTCGTATAGTGGACTAGAATCCAGCAGGACCTGGCCCGTGTCGCGCTCCGTGAACACATCCCATTCGTCATCTTGCAGTCGGTCCAGTTCTTCTTCAGTAAGGTCAAACACCACGGGCAATTCATCTGCTTCCTCACCGTAGTGATCTTCGTGGGCATATTCAGCACCTTCATCCACCTCATCGCTTCCAGTACCGTCCTCTGCGTCGTCCTCATCAAGCAGAATTGACTCTTCATCGCCTTCAGTTTCAGAATCAAGCGGGAGAAGCTAATCGTTGTAGCCAGCGTTGAGATCGTCAGTCTCTCTTGATCTGAAAAGTTGGTCACGACGCAGGGCTTCGAGGAAGTCGGTCGAGTCAAAGTCATCGAGAGGAATGCAGCCCGGAATCTCAGGAAGCCGTGCAGAATTGGCTACCGAAGCTGCTGTCGGAGGCGTCGCATCTGGAACAGTGTCTTCCTGACTATCCGGGTCAGCTACAGGGCCCTCCGCATCAGCTTCATCCGTAGTCACTGGAATACGGGGAGATGTATCCGGTACAGCTGGTTCTGGAGCATCCGTAACAAGATAATACGTTAGTTTCAAGTCATCAATAGTGGCAGCAAAGGTTTTACTTACGACGTCGTCGAAGTTTTGGTGTCGAGCTTGACGCAGATGCTTTCCGCTTGCCTTTCACTCTTGGATGGTGTTACGGTGGCGGATCAGAAGTCTCCTTACGAGCCCCGCGTGGAGCTCTGAGGGCAGATTGCTTGGCGGTGCGGAATGGGTTATAGAAAACGGCGGTATCTGCTCACCTGGTGTCTGCTTCGCAGAAGCTCGTCGTTTCGCAGGTTTGTGATTCTCAGCGGCGGCGGTTGAAGTCATTTCCTGTGCGGACGCTTCTGCAGTCTCCAGTGGGCTTTTCGCGGGTGATGAAGGTGTCTGTTCGGCTTCGGTGTGCGGTGGACTGGTGACAGGACCTGCAGCGACTTCGCCGCTAGTTGGCGCGGCAACTGCCGGTGCCGTCGGGGCCGCCAAAGCAACTGCAGGCGGGGCGAACGCGAGCCACCCTAGACGTCAGCAGTATCGCAGCAGACTCGTTTCGCATGCACATCAAGCTTTGTTACCCACTATAAATCGCTCACGTCCCCCAAATACAGAAACCTACCGACGAAGAAGTCAACCCCTTTAGTTCCCTTGAGGTCTCCGCTAGGTGGAAGGTACCGGTGGTCGTTGCTAAGGCCCGTGAACTTCTTGAATGTCCATCTATTCTTCTTCAGCTCGCGCCAAATATGCTGAAACGTCTTCTCGTACAGAATGGTGTACATGGCACTACTTAGAGTGATTGTCTCTCCTTGGCCGCGGATTCTGGAATGAAAGGCTGGTAGCGGCCCGCGGTCTCTCCGGATTCTTATATCTGTAAGCCTAACCGCTTTCTACTTATCTCATGTCTCATCCGACAGAGACGCTACAGACGACCTGGTTAAACTTATCCAATACAAACTTCCAAATGCGGAATTTGACCGCTCCAGATTCATTGCGGAGATCGCGGAAACTAGATTCCGGAGTATCCGTAATGCCGTAGTGGAAGGGTTAAATAAAGTTAGTTTAACTCTAACCCGGAAGTTCGCAAGTCGCTTCGGTACTCGGTACCTTAGGCGACAGTAAATGCAGGGCCTTACTACTACAGCAGAGACGCGTGGCGTCTGCTGCGGTTAGCGCGTTAACGCTTCCTCTCACCCAAGGCGCGTGTGATCCCCGTCACAGAAGAAGCATGTTCACTACACCAGTAGTCACAAAGCCGCCGAAGGGATGGTAAACTACGCGCGTGCTGTAGGGGTTGAACTGGGACCAAGCGCCTGGAGTATGCTGTGTCAGCCTTATCACGAAGCCCAAAGTATTGAAGACGTGTGGGACGATTATGATGAAATTGACGATGCCAATGCCAGATTTGAGAGTACGGAGACGCTCCTGTTGATCAAGCCGAAGTGGAGAAAATCGCCGAGATGGAGTTTCACGCAAATGCTACGCTAGAAGCTCCAACGGATCTCTTCACAAGGAGCGATGGTTCGTCCGACACAAAGCTACTTGAGCAATATCGGCCAATATTTGAACACTCAGCTGCATCAAGCTTTTTTGCCTACTTGCCAATTTCGTTTTGGAAGAAAGTGGTTGAAAATACAAACGCGTACGCCAGCTCGCAGCGGCATGCGAAGGTGACACTGGACGAGATGATGCGCTTTTTGGTATCCTTACATGACTTTGGTGGACAAAGGAGGATATTCAAACCACTGGGGCAGCCAAGTCGAGGACAGCATTTTGAACGCGGGAAGTCTTGGGTTGTAGACAATGATGTCGCTTAAGCGATTTCAGCACATTCGCCAGAACTTGTGCTTTCGACACAACGTGGAACTTGCTGATCTCTCTTGACCCTGCTGCAAGGATTCGTCCATTGTTGAACATGCTAAAGGTTCGATCGTCTAAGTTTGTGGACGTCGGGAGGAACTGCGCTGTTGACGAGACCAGCGTGGCGTGTAGATCCTGCTAGACACTTGATTGTGTTCAACGCTACCAAACCAACTGGGAAATACCACTTCAAAATCTACATGTGCTGCTGCTCGTCGACCTAGTTAGCCATCAATTTTCGACTACATTGTGCAAGTGACCTGGCAGCAAGACTCGAAGGAGTTGAGGAGGATGACTCGGTCGCACGACTTCGAGCAGCAACTGAAGCATCGTCCGAGATTCGCAAGCATGTCATTATACCCGACCGTTGCATAGCAGCAAGCGAGTTATCAACACTGATAACTTCTTTACATCGTGTCAACTTCTGGAAGGCCTTCGCTTATTTGGATTGTACTGTCGCGGCACTGTTCGAGAGAATAGTAGGCACTTTCCTCGGTGCTATATGATCTCAAAAAAGAAAGATAAGGAGGTGCGAGGGTCAATGCGTCAAGGTGTGAGTATCAAAAGCAAAATCGTTGCTGCGTCATGGGTGGACGGCTCGGTTGTAAATATCGTTTCTAATGTTGACAGCTCAACTATTACGCAAGTCGAGCGACTCGTATCAAACAAGAAAGTGATGTATAAGGCGCCAATGTGTATCATCGAGTATAACAAGTCGATGCAGGGCGTTGACAGATTTGACTAGTTGAGATCGCGTTTTTCCGTTGCTGATGGACACACATTCCGACGCTGGCACAAAAGCTTGCAATGGCCTTTATCGATTTGGATCGTTGCAATGCTTATATAACAAGGAAGCTCGCAGGATGAGCCAACATAGGACGCGATCCACATCGCACTTTTGTCGTCGAGCTCACGTCAGCGCTGCTTAATAGGGCTGGCGAAACTCACTTTGCGACACTGGTCTTCTCTTTGATGATCCAATCGAGCTGGACTTAGATATCCTCCAAGCGCCTGCACGTCAACAGCACATCAGCACATTGTCTACACCTGCAACTACACCCACAGCTACATGCACTCCACGGTACTCGTGGCAAGTGTTTCCTGACTCACGCAGGAAGCGAGAATGCGTTGTTTGCCGTTTCGAGGGACGATTTCCAACAGAAGCAACGATGTATTGTACAGAGCACTGTGTTTCGCTTTGTTCATCCACTTTTGAAGATACGCCGAAGCCATTTGCCTGCCCAAGCATGCAGTGGACATACTGGCAGAAGTTTCACAAGTTCTACCTACCAAAACAACTCTTCAGCGCGAAAGGGAACTTGCGCAGGTCGTCTAAGCTCCTTGCGGATAAACGCAGCGCAAACGCAGAATCACCATCAGTGACATCTCATATTTTAACGGATTATGAGGGCTAAGCTAGTTACTAAAATTACGGTGCTTTTGTATAGCAATACATGGTCTGTACATTACTTGTCCAGGTCACGGTAACTGCAATATGTTGGGGTGGCATGAATAGCGCGCAAAATAGTCGGCGACACGAACTTCTGTGACGATGACAGATCTTTCGGCTGACAACAAGTCTCGATACCTTAGTACACTGGCACGCGATATCTTCGAGAATCTGGTTTGCAGTCTCCTCAAAGAGTAGGTTGTTAGCGAATAGCGCTGTAGCACTTTGAAGTCGGTCTATAGCTTCACCATCAATTTGTCTAATATCAGCGCATATGAATTGAGCCTTCAAAACCTGGGGGTAAGCTGAGTGGTGATCGCTAACAATTCCGCTGGCAATTTCAACCAGCTCTGACCGAACTTTAATTCCAAGACAAACTCTCACTGGTGTGGCAAGAGCCACTTGCACAACGACATTTCCGATTCCGCTCCCAATATCGACGAACACACCTAGCAGTGACAGTATGAGGCACTTAGCAACCGATGATACGCCGTCTACTGAGATTTCCCCAACGTTGAATTGTGGTTGGTCTGCCTGCTGACGAATGTCAACCCGTCTGACGTGACGAAATAATGTAGCCATTAGAGATGCAACGTCGTCATGAACTTCTGCTTCAACACAACCGTGCCGGGTGGGTTGGGTTTCTGGTTGTTTGACCGTCGGTGACGTCAAAGAAACAACTTGCCGATGGCGCGTAAATCGTGCTAGGTCTCCCCGTTGGTACTTTGCAGGGTCTTGAGTCAGTTTAGGAGCACATGACGCGAAAGATTGTAGATGCTCATGCGTTAAGCAACACAAGTCCAGTTCACCTTCACGTTGCGAGCGCGGTATTCCTTCACGAAGCGCACTAGCAGTGCATCCTCGAAGTCGCTAAAGTTCGACATGCTTGAGCTGAATATAGGATTGATTGTAGGGCATAGTAGGTCTCTGAAATTTCGCTGAGAGTAATTATACTGATATTTGTATAACATAGTTTGGCGCACATATTTGGAGAGCATGGCTACCAGCCAGCCATACTACACTGTGCCAACTCAACAAAGGTATCGCATCCAGACCATAGTACTTTAGTTTGTATGTCATACATTAAGGCATGTAATCACACCAATGTCGACACCACGCATCAACGGATGACGCTTTTCAAAGGGTTGGCAAATCCCGCCAAAAACGATAAAATGGTGTATGATACACCGATGGCCGCGTAGTTATCACTCTATGAAACGATTTGATTAGTGGAAAATATAAATTACGACTCTGCCAGCGTATGGCCGTGCGAGATTGTACAAAAAGGTGGCGTGTAACGCGGCTTTCTGGCACGTTTTAGTATAGGAAATTGTATTCGTTTCCAAAACGATGCAAGATGCAACGCTTTACACGGAAACGGCAACAAAAGGGTTAAGTATTTTGTTTTAGAAATACGCGAGCCCGCTTATTTCTATCTTACATACAAACTTTAAGTCTACGCTTCCTCACTACGCGCATACTGTGTATGCTAAGAAACAGAGCGTAACTCCTCATGCCTATACATATTGCGCAAATCTTTCCAGTCTTTCGCAGGAGGAGCGACTGACACCTTCTTGCCTTCACTTCGATCTGGAAGAGAGGGGGCAGGATGCTGGCTTGGCGGCTGCAAAACGGAGAGAAGGATATCGATCTTATCGACAGCTGCCTTCATAGAATCTTCGACACGACTCAAGCGCTTTTCAAGATTTTCAAAGGAGCTCTGAGACACATCTTGACTCAGTTTTTGGCTTTGCAGGCCGCTTGTTCCCCGTATAGGTGCTAGGGCAGCCAGTTTATGACCCTCGGTCAGATGCTAGGCAATCTGCGAGCTGGTTGTCTTCGTTAGATTCTGTCTGCTCGAGAAGACAACGTACGAGTGTCTCTGTAGAGTCGTTCTGAGTCCATCCGGTCCACCACTTCACCATTCTGAGCGACCACCTCCGCTCGGGTGATGCAAACATAAACCGGTACTGAACACCAGCTTGTCGAAAGGTTTGCAAGGTAAACCAGATATTGAGCCACTCTTGCCGTACGTACCTAACCATGCGTAACTCCAACTTCGCCAGCGACGACCAACCGCTTGTCTGGACCAGCGTTATCTCTTCGTTCATAGCTGCCGTATTAGTTTGCGACGGCAGATCGAATCTTTCAGCTGTCTGATGGGACACAGTGGTGGATGCCGAAACACTCTCCATGTGTGTATTTTCCGCGTGCAGTGAGCGCAGCGAATGGAACAAGCGGAAAATGATTTTTCTGCAAGAAGGAAGGCATTCAACGTCAACACTACTCCATCTCATGCAACGGACAAGGAACCGTTGCGCAACGGACAGTCCAAAAGAGGCGATAAGGCTGCCGGGTTTTGGCCAGTCGCTGAGCGACTCGTGTCCTCAGCTGGCAGAGTTTCCCCGCGTAGCTGTGGTTCATTTCGGTTCAGGGGTCGCAGCGAGCAAGTCAAGCACTGCGACCAGAGCAACGCCGCGCAAGCAAAGTCAACGGTCGGAGCCGCGTTGGGCTCCACGACCATCAACTTGCAGCACGCTCAAGATTTCTGACTACGAAATGCAAGTCTCAAGCGACCTATGTTCACGGCGAGCAACGCCCACCGGAGGTACATGCCTGGTGAGACCGAGCAATGGTCTGTGTTTTAGCGTTGGGACTTCGCCGTCATCGACCTGATCCCGCCGGGACACTCGATTATCATCTTGGGGCTTCTCGCTTACCCGACGAGATCAGGCGTCCACCTTCTATGTCAAGTTCGGCAATCGGGGCTGGTCGAGTCTGCGGCTCTTTCCAACTCGGCTAGTCTAAGCAAAAGGGTTTTGGCCACTCGTCATGCTAGCGACAGGACTCACTATCACTCTCCACGGATTCGTCATCCACAATCGCCTACAATAGGCTGCGCCTCCACGAGTGGAGCGTACGTGCGCAAGAGTCACGATGTGCGAGTCATTAGCTGTCGACATCTAGCAAGGGCAGTGATCGTTGCACTGCTGCCAAGACGACGCCATGTCAGGAAGAGTTCTTTCGTGACTCCCGGATCCTGTGGGAAGCATCGCCTGGATACGACCGGACAAACCACACCTCTTGAGTAAGTGCGTGCATTGACAACTTGCTGCTTCCTTTGCGGATTGGTGGATCGCGGTTCATTCCGGATACGGGCCTATTATTTGGGGCTGCCATAAGGCACCTTGCTCTACGAGCAAGGAACCTCATGCCTTTGGCCCGTAACCAAAATATACCACTTTCCCCCAATGCCTGTATGATTGAATTGGAAAAACGGGACTAACAGTGAGGGCAACTCGTGGTGACGAACTTCTGCAGGATCTGGATACTCGTTCTTAAGACATAATTCACAAAACTTCTTGAAATACGATGTGTGCACGGCCCTCCTTTCCTTCTTGATCATATGTGTGGCAGTAGTTATGCCGCCTTGGAGGAGTTCTTCGAAGGTAGCAGGAGGAGCCATGAAGGAGATAGGATGGATCGGGGTGTGTGACTTGGCCCGTAAAAACGATTGTGAGGTGCAAAGTCCATACAACACAGTATCTAGTACTTAGAGTCTTGTTGTAGATCTTAAAATCTTGTCGTAGTACTTGGGGTCTTGATATAGTAGTTGTAGTCTTGTTGTAGTTCCATAAGTCTTGTTGTAGTTGTATTAATCGTGTTGTACTTACAGTCTTGTTGATGATCTATACACCACAACTACTCTTCACCGCTACTGGAGTCGAGACCAAATGTCTCGATGAACTGACGCTCTTGGATCTCTTGATCTTGCCTTTTCTTCAGTTCGTCCGGGTAGGCTTCATCCTTTTTTAGGAATCGAGTCTTGTAAGTCACCTCAAACTCGACAGACATAGCGCAGTCCTTGAACTCAGCCAATGTAGACAACTTGGCTCGAATCGTTTTCACGATCGAGGCGTTTCCAACCTGTTCTTATTCGTATTTTCTTCCATTTCGTGAGTTTACGTTTGTAGCCAGTGTCTGTACTTTTGAATGTACGTCACATATCGTCTTGGCGTCTGCCTCCTTCATCTTCATCTCAATGTCCCGAAATAGCTGCGATGTACGAAACAGCTGAGACCTTGCAGGGTCCTCCTTGAACTCCTCTTGCAAAAGACGGAGACGATCCGGATTGAGAATTTTCCAGCCTTGCTTAAACCAATTCTCCGACAGCGACTCGGTCAGTGCAAGCTACTACACTCCGTCAGACTCAGAACAAATATTTTATGAAGCAACTGCTGGAACCTACCTTGACAATGACAAACAGAGACGCGCTTAGACGAAAAGGCTCCAACGGGTGCTCTGAGCACAACCACCTTGGATCGGGTTCTCGGCAGCGAAGCCTCTTGCGTGTCAGCGAGCTGCTGGCGAAGTTCTAGATCGCAGAAACTTGTTAGGTATGTTTGCCACACGTATAAGTTATCCTGGGTCTGTCGTACCCTGGAGCTTGCCAAAGAGCTTTGTAGCGCGTTTGCTGCGCTGAGATGCGATGAGCATCGCCCTGTGTCTCTCGCATGACTTCTACCTGATAGCGGAGCGCGTCTCGAGAGCCTTGACACCCCGACAGCACTTGGCGTGCTTGGAGAAGTTCGATCAAAAAAATTCCGCACTTCTTGCTCCTCTTCTTAGGGGCGGTTCCGTACGCCCTCGCCATTTGTTCACTTATGTGCTTTGTCCTTGCCCTCTCGTTCTTCCGTTTTATCGATCAAAACAAATACGAGATTCCTTGAATCTTATTGGCTCAAATAAAGTTGCATGGCGGTTGCACCAGCGAAAGAAGCAGTCTTCAGAGTTGGGGCATGTCCATCGCGTTGCTGGATCCTGCCAACAGCAAGAAAGCGAGGGTGACAGCGATGAAATCCTTTACTGTATTTCTTGAGGCTGGAAATATGACACTGGATATAGCTCACGAGCTAATCGGAGGTGACAAGATTGGCAAGGTACCTATAATTATGCTAGACACCTATGCGTATACCTTAGCTAGATCGACTGACAAAGCTCGCTCGACGAACACGTGTCTTGCCTACTTTAGCAATGTCAAGAACTTGCACGTGGATAACTATCCACAGCAGGGGTCGACAGTAACGCCGCAGCTGCAGAAATTGCTATCTGGACTGGTTAAGTTCTGCAACAATCACAAGGGCGGCGCCTTTGAAAAGAAAGCACCCCGTTCTTCAAGCAAGACCTTAGAAATATTGTCCGGTTACTTTTTACCTCTACCTCTGCGGACAGCGTCTACCTAGATGCGTCCCTGCGGTGATGATCTGGTAACTGTACGGCGTACCTCCGACACAGAGCAACTAGAGAAGCAACAACTCTCAGTACTATTGGGTAATGCATTTTGTTTTGCTCTGGGTTAAATCGTGTTACTCTAAACCTGATATGTCATATTAGGTGGTATCATCTTTCTACGATTCCAGCGGGAGAAAACGGCCTTAGTGCAAGGTATTCCTTGTTCAAGGACCCCTCGAGTTTTTAACCTGTCCGCTATTTACCTTGGCTGCTGTGCTGGTAATACAGACGGCTCTGTCCAAGCGCTTCTTCCCTCAGTTTCTTGCGGCGAAGTGTAGCGCAGCAAACGCAGAAGACGTGGAGGAGCTGAGCCTCGTCGAGCTACTCGATGCTAAGGATAGTCCTGAGCCTCTAAAAATGCCTAGCAGTCCGCCACAAAGCGTGCTGTTCCTGGAGCACAAGCATATGTGAAATAGATTGCTGGTTAGAGCGAAGCAAGCCGCGCAAAAGAGACAGGTTAGACTTACACCTGACCTTACCTCACATTCCTTACACCGTGGTATGGCCATGCACGCAACGACGGAGCCTGACTGAAAAAATGGGATTTTGGAACGCGGTGGCTGGCAGCTCGACCAAGTCAACAAAGCCTTCGGCTACATCTGGGAACGACACAGGCTGACCAGAAGGTTGCACGCGTCTTGAGCGGGTGAATCCCTAAGCAAGGCGCACGGCTTCCTTATCTGAGGGTGCATGAGCTGTCTATCCTTGTCCGCGCTCAGAAGCTGCTGTCGCTGCTCTTTCCCAGAACGATGGTGTTCGCTGACTTTGCTCTGAACCTTGATGAAGGCGTCGTGGTGGTACACCAGCGATGCACTATCCCGATGTGCTGCTGCTGTCGCAGCGCACTTGTCGCCAAAACGCAAAGAAGCCGTGGCCACACGAGTGATTGGAGAAGCGGAGGTGCTGGCCCGGAGTGCCACCATTTGGCACCTTCAATCAAATTGACGTGCTTATCCTGCAGAACAAGCGGCTAGAAGATCGACTGTTAGAAGTTGAGGCGCATCTGCTCACACGGTTGGCGAGCCAACAGCATAGTTAATTGAAGGCGATGACCGTTGTCGAACCGGCCTGCAGCAAAGCTGATTCTCTACCAAGAGGCACCGTCATGGGGTAAGCACAGGTACGCAGGTGCCACGAGCTGCAGCACCACCCGTCAGAGAGAGCAAACAGTATAGCGACGTACACGAATTGGGGCGCGTACGCGTCCTCATTGTTGGTCTTGAGACGGCTCCGCGCTTGGGATACGACTCGAGCGGGGATCTGGCGATCATCGCGGCCGGCGAGGACTTGAGCATGTTGCCGTGGTCGTCGGGCATCTAGTGCTGCTGGTCGGGCTCGTGCGCGATCCGATGGTGCTTCGTGGCTTGCTGGGGTGACTCCAAATTGTGAGTGGCGGCTGAGCGATGTGTCACTAAACGAAAACTCATGTCACAAAGTGATTTGAACTCTTACTGGTACTGGTTGGAGTCGATCGACCAGAGTAGGAATTGTTACGGTGTGGATGAATATCATCGAATCTTTGGCCATACTTACACTCACTATGACATATATCGACTTATAGGAAACCTTGATTGTTACATATTTGATTAACGAATCGTATCCGTGCCGGACGTATTACGAGCAGGTTAAATAAAGGCTAGAAATATGTATACTTGATAAGTATTTCGTATACCCTCTAGTAAATAAGCGAGCAGGTCAACATGACTTGCATTTTGTATTGAATACGTTGGAGCTTGTCGGCCTACACATCGATTTCCTGTAGAGCACACCTCTTCTTCTTCGGATTACCTGCCTGTCGGCGACGGCGGTTCTCCTACTTTTTATCTTCGAGGTGCATGGCCTGACGCTCCGCTCTCTGTCGCTTCTTGTCTTCCGCTAATTGCTGTTTTGACACTTTAGCGTCAGCATGTGCGCAGATTCGAGCGAGCATATCTTCACTGGTGACAAGAACTCCCCCGAGCCTGAATCTGGAACAAACGTATCCTTTGTTCTAGCTACAGCTTTGGGTTGGACTAAAGTCCGAACATGGAATGGAACTACATTGAGTGCATCCAAGTCGAATACCTCACGCTACAGCTTTTGCTTTTGTCGCTTCGTCGGATCCAGGGTGAACGGCATTGAGTCCAGCGCAGCGATGTATGGTAGCTGTTGCTTGTGCGCTGAAGACAGCGACCCGACCATTTCTAGCCGCATTACGTCGACGTCGAAGGGATAAATTCACGTATTAAGAAAACCCTACCGAATGTTGCGGCTAGTTAACGCTGACCGAAGTGTGTTACTCGTCATCCGTACCACGTCATCTTTGGTTACCAGTGACCCTGTCTTGTGCAGCGGAAATGCTTTCACCTCGCTGCTATAGAACTTCTTAAATGGCCAAAAACGGCAACATCAAGAGGCTGCAAAAATGCGACGTGTGTGAGGATACTAGAGACAGCTCGATATCGTTTTCAACGGCGAATTCGATGCTGTGCTGCGATAGATAAGAGAAGTGGCCATTTATAATCAACATTTATGAACGAGCAGGTCCAATCTGCTTCGCAAACCATTGTAGCCAGTGAACAAATATGTGCCCGTTGATGGTGGAGCTGTGTGTGGTAGCACATACCGCTCCCGGTACGCATCCTCTCATCCACTCGTACTTCTTGCGAACGCCCTCAAATATGTACATCGACCGGAGACTAGTACCATCTGCATTAATGCATCCCATAAACGAGGTGTTTCCGCAGTCTTGATCACGTCGGGTGTTTGCAGCCATTCTGCGCATACAAATCACCCTCGGAATCATTTTGCCTTGAGGGCACCCTCTCCCGTTTCATCACAGTTCCTGATGCATCTTGGCGGCACACCATTCAGCACAGCCTTAAGATGATTGGCGTAATCACGAACAACCTCCTCGGTCGAGTTGTTCGCTTTCTTTGCATCTAAAAATTACACCTTTCGATATAAAATCTCATGTTTGTGTCTCATTTTTAAGAAACGTTGTACCCATTTGACGATAGGAAACTCGTAGGGAACTGCCCTCTGTGGATATTAGCAAGAGCACACCGCCGGATAAAGTATCGTAGCTCCGGAACCTCTACACAAAACCCAGTACAGGTCCGGGCCTCCACTACCTCAACGACTCCCTGCTCGTGACCTCGTCTCATATACTTTCGCTTCCTGCCCTTCTTCGCATTCACTGGAACTAGCGACATCGAAGGGCTTCTCTGTCCACTTGATACCTTCTTGCTGCCTCACTGTTCGACATACCTGCCGATAGGGCCTCCATTGCGAGCCCCCAACGGAGCTGACCCTCCGCCATATTCGACCGGTCACCACTCCGTCGAATGGAGCTTATAATCAAATCTGATGAGTGGTCTAGAATTGTTTCGATCTCGGTTCTTAAAGAAGTATACAGCGATGGGCTAATAAGCGCTAGAAAACGAATTAAAACGCGTCTAGAAACGTTATAGAAAACCTGCAACATCTTGCTTTTTGTATGGTTAGCGCTGCTCCCAATATGTCCTTGCTCCAGTTGTGTCCCTTACTGATAGGCATTCATGTGTTTTATTTTAACAAATTAGCAAACCGATGGGTTATGACAGACGGGGTGTGCACCACTCCGACGTATCAGGTCGGCGACACCCTCCAAGTTATTGATATCCCTTTATAATTCTCCAGTCATTCGCATAGTTCTCAAATATCACTCAAGCTCCGATAACTCCGACACGAGATGACCCTCACCGGCCTTGTACTTGTCAACACTAAGCGCGCTCGTTCATGAAGTTCCTTAAGACGAGGATGTCAGCTGCAGGCTTGCATGCAGCGCGACAGTGCCCCGCGTATCCTGGAAGCGGTGGTAGACAAGTTTGGCATGTACCTGCAGTTTAAGGAAGTTCGTCAGGGCAAGCTCTTAACTCGACACTCCGTCATGCAGTACTTCCGGCAGGTTAAGAACTGGCTGCTGGACCTATTCCCTCAGTATCGATCGACGGTGGGCAAGAACCTGCTCAAGCAGGGGCAAGTGCGGGAGCGCCACTGCATGAAGTGGGGACCTGGCGCCTTTGTGAACAAGGTTCCTACATGCACGAAAAAGGCACTGAAGACAATGATCGAGTACTCTATTCGACAGCGGTATCTCGGATAACTATCAGGACGCTGCTCTGCTCTGCTTGTTTTGGTACCTCTTTGGGCGAGCGTCGGAACTTACGCTGTTTCGCAAGGTGAACCTGTTCATCGGCTCTGGCGACATCTCCTTCGTATGCTTCATCCGAATCAAGACTTCGAAGGAGCAAGACCTGTCACTTTTCGGTGATGACATTTCGCATGTGTCCGCTTCTTCGCCATCGCGCTTGCACTCCTCAGCAGCACTCCGCGCTGCAATATAACTTGGCGCCAGCTACGCCGCTTATCGAGTTGCTCGACCACCCTGAGGCTGTTACATTGTCATGAGGCACACCGGTGCGCCTAATCAAGACAACGCAACGCCACGGATCCTGAAATCGCTAGTACGTCAATCGCGTTCTTCAACGAGTTGCCGCGAAGGCTGGGGTGACTGAGCACTTGACGTCCCATTCGTTCCTACCTGGAGGAGTCCAGCATGCAAACGGAGCAGACATGCATGTGCAGAGGATCCACGACCGAGGAGCCTAGGACATGACGGCAACAAACAAAGCCTTCACGTATGTCTTCAACATTCCAGCGGAGGATCACACGATTGTACGCATCCTGAGCAGTCGCCACTAGACAAAGATGTCGCACTGCTGGCGCTGGACACCTTCTGCTCTGACACGCAAGCGGAGATTCGGGGTGTTGCTGCAGCGTTCTTCCATGATCCCTGCGGTCTCAGTACAATGCAGTAAATATAAATGGGCATGTAGTGGACACGCTCATGGAGTACATTTTGCGCCAATATCCATCGCAGAAGTGTATTAAAACTGATGCTCCCGCTGTTTTACGCATGGAGAAATGTGTCATCGAGAAGAGGGTTTCCATCAACGAGCTTCTAGCGTGATTGTCGCGCTTGGCTTGTTACACACGCAAAATAATAAGTCAAGACAGCCTAAACACCCACGATAGCACAAGCGACATCACGAATCATCCAATGTTTATCCACCAAGCCGCTTTGATTGAGCGATTATTCCAGGTCAACCAAAAGCTTTACACTCGGCTGTCTACCATTGAAGTTAAGTCTACAACAAACGGAAACTAGCACCACAGTCAAACAACAATGAGGAAGCAACCAACACTACGCCTCCAGCAAACAGAAGACGCACATCAGCAGCAACCTACCTGAAGGACGTCTGGTTCTCCTGGTATGTTCAAGAACCACGGATGTGGAGCTCGACGGACGCGGGGGCGATGCACGTGAGATCGACAAGCAAGCCGTTGCGTTCTTGAAGCTATTTCTCGTGGATGGCTTCGAGCGTGACCTGAAGTATCCGCGGTACCGGGGCGACGTGCTAGAGATTGGTGCGTTAGCAAAGCGCAAGCTGCTGGCGTTTCTTCGTGAGAATAATATCACAGCTTGAGGTGCCCAAAACATGCTGAAAGCTATGTGCAAGATACACAAGTCCGGACATCTCAACATGCGCATCCAACTTTACCAGCAGCTTCAAGAGGCAGGTCGCATTGTTGATCTAGCTCCAGCGTACACCACAACATTCTGATGTAGTACTCATGCCGTAACTGAATATCATGCTCACCTTTTCTATCTGAGCCATTCGTTGCCACATCCGTTTTCGTTCTTGGGTGTCCGATTGCTCACTTTGCAATCGTCACCCGACCACCACATGCCTACGCCAAAGCTTAACCCCTTACTTCCCGACCCCAAATCCCGATGTATATTTTGGTTTTATGTTGGACGTCCAACATAAAATAATATAGGAATTTGTATAGATCGGGAATACAGCCGGCTATGTTACCAAAAGTGAGCAGGGTTGAACCTGGGTAAAAATGGACACCTCCAACATGAGGGCGCTTAATGATGAACAAAATCGCTGGATGCAACCTCTTATGTTTAGCCGCTCCACATAATTTCTGTACCGTTTATTATGAGGACCAGTCTTTGAAACGTTGCACACGTCGAGCGAGAGTAAAAACACGAAAATCAAGACAAATTCATTGATTGCACGCAGCTTAGCGTCACTTCCTCGTACGCGACATGGCTCCGCATTGGTCTCACTCAGCATCGTCCGAGTTGGCCTCGGAGCCACTCGCCTCACTTGCCGACTGCGCCTGGCGGCGCCGCTTCTTGCCCGGACGCTGCGGGGAGGGCGGTCCCGGAGCCTGTGCTCCTGCTCCAAGTGCCGTGGCTTGTCCTCGCCGTTGTTCCAGTCCAAATGCCAAATCTGGAAGCAGGTCTTATCCCTGCCCTCGCGGACGACGTTGCAAAGGTACTTCCTGCAGCACACACAGACAGTCAATTCTCCGCTACACGCTAACACCCTCATATTGTACGTACCGCTTCACACCACTTGAACACGCTGGGCAGAAGTACTTCGTGTACTTACGTGGCTTCGTCTTGTATAACGCGCAGACGTTGCAGCTCATGTGGCGCTTTTTCTCACCTTGAGTCGTGTCAGCAGAGTCGGGGTTCTCTGCCAGCTCGTGCCCCTCGTCAATGCTGCCAGAGCCTGTTGAGCTGGAGGAGATGTTTGTGATGGCGAAGCGGCGGTACGGTCCTCTGCGCGAGTTGCAGCCTATGCAGTCAACATACGAGTCAATAAATTGGAGGTTAGTGGCAAGTTATTTCAATTATGTTGGCACAGTCAACATAGGACCCACCTCAATATTTTCAAAAGCTTCGGCATCCACGGCCAACAACCGCTCCATCAGCTCCAACAACCGCTCCATCAGCGTCAAAAAAACGCGTAGTGCTTCAGAGGCTGCTCGTTGTATACCCGCTTGTTGTAGCGGTAACAATGAAGGCATTTACCAGTGCCATATCGAGCAAGCCCATAAACAACGTCTTGTAGTACTTGCGTGTCTTGTAAGACAGCTGTACGCTGTACGCTGTAGCGCTGCATGCGGAGCTGGTCGTGTACGTCGACACCGCCCATGAATCGGTGGTAGTCACGGACCAGCTCCGGTGCTTGCAGAGCTGTCATTTCACCCTTCACGCGTCGCACTGCAACAATCAAATCGTCAATAACTTAGACCACACAAACCAGCAAAAACAAATACTTACTGACGGTAACCGGGGTTCTACTGCCTCCACTACTGAGCAGGTACACCGGATTCCGGTCCATTCACATCACTGACGATATCTGTGGGAACAGCTTGTTCTCCGCGATTTTTGTAGTGCCTTGCGGTGGCAGTATCTCCTTTCTGCCGTTGACCGTCCGCTCACATTTCTGTGTTATAAGGTCCACTGCAAACCCAACTCTTCTCGTCTGGATAGTACCAGTGATGTACATCCGACGGTGGAGTAGTTCCAGAGCCAGCTTCACAGAGGTATAGTAGCGATCAGTCACCACCAGTCTCCATGGCGACGTCGGCGAGGGGGACACAATGCTCTCAAGTTCCTCAATACAGCAGCTTCCCCGCAATTGTTATCAGCAGGTACCGGAGTCCGCAGGTGATCCTTCGCTCCGCAATACACTTCAATTCTGTTAACATATGTTGGATATTTGAACGTACAAGTTAGTGTTATGTTGGTACATACAACATAAGGACTTTAGCCACACAAAAAAGCGGCAAGCCGAAGCTAGCCGCCAACTTTGACTCACCTCATACCATAGGCGGTATCAGCACACGCAGCGACGAAGACCTTCGTCCCCACTTGTGGGGCTTGTCCTTGTTGAATTGCCTGGTCGGGTTGTATCGCGATCTCGAGGGCAGGGTAGCTTCATCAAAGCTAATAATGGGTGGAACCTTGTAGCCCCGCGCGAACGTGCGCTGCAGCACGTCAACCACCGGTCGTATTTTCACGCTCTGTCCAAATCAGCCTGTGCTGACTTGTTGTTCGAAAAGTGTAGGTATCCCATGCTGTGGAAGAATCATTTTCTTGACATGAACTTGCCAAATCGACTAGCCGGTAGGGCGCCAACCTGCGTCACCGCCCAATGGGCAGCAATGCCCTTCCGCATCGGTGCCAGCATCCGAGCGATCAGCAACGCCACAACTCGAAGCACCTCCACGGCTCGATGTCTCGCACATCGCCAAGCCGGCGCCGAATGTCGGCCAGACTTTCCACGGAATCGGGATCCTTTCGCCGCTGCTGGACCCGAAGAGCTTGAGCGCGACCGGGGATTGACTGCGTGTGGTACGTGTTGCTCTCCACCGCAATTTGGGCCCACAGCTTGGGGGCATGAAATAGAAAAACAGAGCTAACGGGTCATCTGCAACAGCCATCACACTAGGTGAAGGTCCGTATGGTCCGTCATACAGGTTCTCGTACTGGGGATTCGGACCAACCTGGCAGAATCTACAAAGCCAAAAATATGTTAGCGTTATGTTGGAAACCCGTCATGCATGAAAAATACTATGTTGGATCATCCAACATTACTTACCATACTTCCATCCTGATGTCTTCATTTCGCTCATCCTCGTTTTGCTGTTGGCTATGGATAAGCACAGCGAGTCCGGAAGGTCCATATCCACTGCATCTTCTTCCTCATCCGACAAGTCTCCGATCTCTCAGTCTGCTTCCCATTCGTCACCATCATCATCACCTTCATCAGGATCTTCGTCAGAGTTCAAACCCGTGCAATCCCCCGCGCCCCCGCTCATCAAATTAGGGTCGCCTGCGACAACACAAGCGGGGGGCTGGGGAGACGTTGGCGCCGCGTCGTTTGCCTCGTCGATGCTGTCGCCACTTTCGCTATCTCCACCGCCATCACGATCGTCTCCGTCGTCATCGTTCCTGAAGGACTCCGCGCCGACGTTTGCGAGTGGACGCCACTTGCACCCTGCTATGTGGTGGTGGCCGGGAGCTTGGAACAGGAGTCGCCTGTCCACAAACAGGCGTAGTCACCTCCTCCGTAGCTGCCACGGTAGACACTGTGTGCTCGACAGCACACGATACTTCACCTTGGTCGGCCACATCCGGATCCCCAGCCAGGGTTTGCGCTATAGGCTTGCGCGAAGCCTTGGCGGCGGCCTTCTTCTCGCGCGGGGCCATCAGGTTGGCCGGCTTCTTACTCGATGACGCCATGACGTCTCGGGGAGGCGTGGACGTGAGCTCAGTCGGCGTCTCCTTTTCTTCTGAGGGTGTCGCTGCCTCCGCACTCCTTTTAGGGTTCTGCTTGTCTTTGTCGCCGTAAATGGCGCTCACGCCGTTGGACCGCCAGGTCGCCCTCGCCTCGTCGCGCTCGTTGCAGGACTTCAGCTTGAAGTTTCCGCTCGGCCGGCAGTCATCTTGTAGCGAGGGGTCTTGCCGAAGCTCCCAACCATCTCTGCTCGACGGCGCGTTTTCTCGAATGACGCTGGTCGAGAGCTGTCGGCCACTGAATTTTTGTTGGGTGGGAGGTGCCTGTCTCTTTCGTTAGTTTATTTATGTACTGTGCCTCGGGAACGAGACCCTAAGCCTGCGCATTTGGCCCTTATCTACCCAAACAAACATCTTGAACTCAGTATGGCTCCAGACCAGGCACACCGTCCATACAAATCCCATATGAAAAATCTGCTTATGATGAACCGTTCATCATAAGAAAAAGTGAACAAATATGCCGAAAAAATAAATACACCTCGTATGATGAACTGTTCAACATACGGGAAGTAAAGTTAACAAGAACCCAATAGCTCTGCGAAGGAATCCAAAACTTTCTGCAATGCTGCGCACAAGAGGTACATAATTCAAGTCAGCACGAGGCCTTCCGCCACCACAAACGTACCGTGAACACGACGGTTGCCTCGAGTCTTCTTCCAGCAGCAATCCAAGTCGCCTTCGTGTCGCACGCCAAAAGGAATAAGCGTCGCGTCAACCTTGACGACGACGGATCCGAGGGCTTAACGGATTTCAGCGCGGATAAGAACCTTAATAGCGAATCGCAACATTACATCCGGGGGCTGTTGACGTGGAAGCGGGAGAATCGGAAGACATTCGTCGTCGACTGGGAACGAACATGGGAGCCACGTCAATACATGACCCCGAGCTTTGTCACTGCCTTCGAGAAAGCGCGTCGCCTTCTTGTTCGCAAAACCTTCTTCGATGGCGAGGTTGTGGAAGAAAGACAACACGCACAACGAAACGAAAGGGTGATATGAGCTAGATCAAAGGAGATAATACAGGGTGTATTACAAGCTTAGAATACGGTTGAAGGGGGTGCGTTGGTACGTCCGTTTTGAGCATTAATCTTAATCTCCATTTGGAACAGCTACGTTAAATTCGTTACAGAGCATACTAAACGTGCATAGGAATGCAGCATCGAACAAAAATCTTAAACTCCGTTTGGAAAAGCAATCTGCAAGCAAACACACCACGCAAAAACAACAGATGTAGCTACATATCGCACATAGAAGCAGGTAGTTAAATGTACAGTCATCCGCGGTGGTGCTTTGATATCAGGAGGGTGACTTGCGCCTTGTGACAAAAAAGCAGGGATATCGCTGGCACTGTGCTTTGCATGCACACATACCAACCATCATAACAAACTTTGACTGCGGGTTTTCACCCACGTCTGCTCTGCGAGCCAGTCACCGCTTGCCATGTAATTACTGCGTAAAAACGGTCGTATAAAGTCTGATGCTCCTACTACACTGTTCGCCATAAGTTTTCGAACACCCACGTATCAGGCCATATCTCGGCTTCTAGTGGGAGTTGTAGGAGGCTATTTAGATATTTTATAGATGCGTACAGGACGAATAGGGGATATGTGGCGCGAAGCTCGATTTCGCAGCGCGTGACTGGGCTACCATACAACAGATCGACTTCACCTCGCGACAAAACTTTCAGACGAACATTGACTTGGCTTCAGTATGCTCTAGAGTGATGGCCACGTTTCAACAACCAGTCGCTTTGCAAGCGGAGGTATATGTTTTGATGCAACCCGTTGCGCTCGCTTCGCAGCTCGCTCCACTACTCACCAAGGCCCGCCTTCGCTGCGCCCGGCAGGTGCCGAGGTTTGGACTGTGTAGCATTTAAAAATGTTTAATCAAATACACTTTAGCCACGTGTAGTATCTATACGCGCGAATTATTGCTCGTAGTGAAACAGATTAATGGCATACGAAGACATAAATCTACCATGTTTTTTACTGTAAACCTTATCCTGCAGCATCTTATTTCAGCCAACCGGTCTAATTTACACTTACGCATGAACTTGTCCTCGCTCACTTGCAGAACATCATCAATATATCACTATGCTTTCAGTAATATACATATACGTAGCACTTGGATCACACATAAGTACTACATGCATGTTGCTATTCACAATCTGAAATTGTGGTTGCCAATATGTGAGCGGACTAGTCTTCGCTGTGCTATCGATCGAAAAGTAATACAGGTGTTGAGGTGTTGGAGGATTCGAAAGTGATTGATTGATCGGAGCTTGCACTTACTTTTCTAACTAGTCTGCATCCAATCATTTGGTACATCCAATCACCAACACTCTGCACTCGTCCAATCATCCTACTCGTCTAATCATTGGTGGCGTAAACAACATACCGCAATGATCGCGGGATTGTGTTAGACCGGTTCAAATTAATGGGTACAGCTGGTACATGGTACCAAAACCAGCAACCCTCAATACAACCCTCAATAAAAAGAACACAAATGTTAAACCTCACTCATTTTACCCACCCACCCACTCACTCACTTACTCACTCACTCACTCACTCACTCACTCACTCACTCACTCACTCACTCACTCACTCACTCACTCACTCACTCACTCACTCACTCACTCACTCACTCACTCACTCACTCACTCACTCACTCACTCACTCACTCTGTTACTCTGTTTCACTCCATCTCACCCAAGTACACAACTCACTAACTCACTCACTCGTTCTTTCTTTCTACCCAACTCACTCACTCGTTCTCTCTTTCTACCCAACTCACTAATACAACTCTTTCACTTCTAACGTACTCAAGCACTATTTCTCTTGCACATACACACACACAACTTACGACCTGACTCAATAACGCATTCACGCATGCACGCACTTTCCATGTATGTTATTAATACGATACCTGTTAAGATCATGCTATCAAACGCTCGCACTTCAATATACTTTCACCCAAGCCAAATCACAACAAACTGTGTGGTCTTGTTCACACGTGAAATACATGTCCAGGGAAGCATATGATTTAGGCACATAGCCGACCAAAACAAATTCGGCGACCTAATTCAGCTACCCCTCACCGCTATCGCATGATAGGCAATTGTTTTAACGCAACGTACCAGCTGAGCATTCTACAATGTATGTACCTCGTACGCATATATCTAGTACGCATACGCGCTCTAGTACGTATGCCTTCCATATCTACTTGTGCATTCTATCCACCGCACATGCACTGAACCAACTCTATTTGCGTACTCACGGAATGCACATACGGGCACGCACGCGTGGCCTACACTTGAAACGCTCTTGCAGTCTGAGTCAACGCCACCAACGAAGCTTCTTCTGAAGCGTACTTATCCGCTCGTATGTATGCTTACCTAGCGTGTGGTCGTGTCATGTAAACATTCATTTCACGTAGATGTACTACCTCACGCGTACAATTCTCACTCCGCCGCACCAAAAGGCACAGCAAAGCGAAACAGAGCCGTCACCAGCACGCTTTGAGTTGTAGTCCTCTCCGCACCGAACTCTGCAGGGACCACCCGCACGTGACCCACACGCTGGCAGTCATGGGTCCAGAATCGTAGGCTGTTGGGTCCAACATCGCATTCCAGGCTGCGGCGCAAAGCGCTGCTGTAGTTGGGCTGTGCGAAGGCTTTCCAGAACAGCAACTCATCGCAGCAGGTGCGCTGAGATACGGTCGTCCCGATCCGGCAACGCCAGCAGCGGCTCGATCATGGCGCAGCAGCGTTGGCACTTCATTTCCAATAAACATGCACACAAAAAGGAGTATACTTCTCCGGTCCGAAAAAGAATTAACAGTTGGGGTTATAAGATAAAACCTCAAAACATTTTTATTGGACAATTTTTTGTGATGCCGTGCTGAGTTTGTTACCAATCATGTATCCCACGCAGCTTAATTCCATCCCCCAGCAGAGCCAGGCACTACCGTTATAACGCCGCAGCCACGGCGAACCAGGCACTGCCGGCATACCGCCTCAGCCACGGCGAGCCATTGCGCTCCTTCTCGCAGAGCGGTCATGCAACGACCGCTTGAAGCGTAGGGCAGCGACGGCTGCGTGATTTTTTTGTGATGTCTCCAAACGGCCACCAAGGTCCGGAGAGAGCAAGAGGAGCGCAAGATCTACGCCCTTGCACATGTTAGGCGTCTTATCGGTATTGTAGCTGCAATCATCTTTATATATTTTTCAAAACTCATATTGATGCTACAGGAAGTGGTGCGGGTTGCTTTCAAATTCTTCACCGATGTCACAACCACAGCAATGCAGTCAGCACGCCGTTCGACATCCTTTAGGATGCGCTCGTGCTATGTAACCTAATAAATTGTAGCTTCGCTTTGATAAAGTTTAGGTCTAAAATCATGCTACCATCTGATTGGTCAAAATATTGACCTGTTCGATAGGCGACTAGCCCATTTCAATTTAAACTGTAAAAAACTCAATTTTAAAGCCGTCAATACGCCGACTACTAGCAACTAATTCACGCAGCCGTTGCGTCTAAAAGAACCACTGTAGATCGCCATTTATCGGCATATTTGAATGATCACCTACTAATTTGAACTGACCGAGCTGCGAAAAAAACTCGTGGCCCTGAATAAGTCTTCAAACATGTCGTGTTATTTAGCGAAGATGCACCGTTATTTGTTTGATTGAAGGCTTAGAAGAAGACCTAGCTAACAGCTTTCGAAAGAGACACTCCGCGTGTCTGTCTGGTACTTCAAACCGGAGATATTGAGTTCTCCGAGAAGTGTTAATTATTTTCCGGACCAGAGAAGTATTGCGTTTAACAAAAAGAGCATAACATTATGCGCACAAAAACGGAACGCGACTTTGCATATATTCTACTGGTTTTTGACCAATTACAGTTCATTATTTGTATTTGGGCTAATTGCCAACTCCCGCTTTTTCTACCAATGAAAACCCATCTTCGAGCGTGACCATTTGGGCCGACAGACAGCAGACACACACACACGGGTTCGTGAGCTAGGGATTTTGACTAGTCGGCGCCGCACGCTTTGCGGGCGGAGGTATATGGTGTGATTCAACCCGTTGCGCTCGCTTCGCAGCTCGCTCCACTATTCGCAAGTTCCGCTTTCGCTTTGCTCGGCAGCTGGATGGACTCCGCTCGCTCGCCGCCTGCGGATCGCTGCACTACTCGCTGTGCTTGGTCACTATTTTGATTAATGCGGACCCCGCGGTGCCTTTAAAATGCAATGCCCTATTTTGGCCAATGAAAAGTCCATATGGGAGCGTGGACATTTGGGGGCGATACACGCAGACACACACACAGGCTCCTGGGTAAGATTTTTGAATAGCCTCCTACAACTCCCACTAGAAGCCGAGATATGGCATGATACGTGTGTGTCCGAAATCTTATGGCGCGTAGTGTAGTGGGCCCCGATTTTCGAATCAGGACCCCATTTCCCAATTTCCCTAAGGCGTTAACATGTCACCGGGTTAGAAACCGCTGGGGGTTTTCCTCCGTTTTCTCAGCCCAAGACCGTTTTAGAGATAATCAGTATACAGGCTTGCTACAAACCAGCCTTTCATGCGGTTGCTGGCGTCCATCCAAATTATTTTGCCTTAAAAACAATACACATTGATCTTACACAAACTTGGCCTGGCTTTGTCTGTGTCAGAGAAAGTCTGCGATCGGAGATTTTTAATATAGATGAATATAATCACTTATCCGACCGTAGCTTAAAGTTGCCGACAGCGGCCAACACCGGCCGACAGCGGCCATGATTGGCTCAAATTCTAACATTAATTAATGCGGTGAAACCTTGAGGCATGGCGAGGGCCTTTCAGGCGTGGAGACGACGTTCACTACCGAACAAGCTGCAAGAAGCCAAGGACCCAAGCAACAATCATCCAGATCGGGAGCGGCGCCGACGTGCACGGGGCGGTTGTGTGCGGGGAGGCGGTGCCCCTCGCACCCGAGAGGCAGCAGACTACTAGTGCAAGGAATAAATTATAGTTAATATTAAATAAATGCGATAAATGAATGGTTCTTTCTGTTGGCTGCTCGCGTATCAAGTGCCCTAGTGATCTAATCGTATCCAGTATGCTAACTTTTCCTAGTTTACTTCGGAGGAGTTAACCTCACGACCTCATGACCTCATGAATGGGCGTCGCCCAGGAAACTCGGTTGAGTTGGCGATAGTAGCGGAGGCGACAATACTAAACGTAAGAAGCAGTAATACTAACTCGAAGTAATTGTGTCGGCAGCGTCCCCGATATTCGTTTTATATCTGGATTACGTGCTTTCACCATTGCTGACTCACATATTTCGGCCGTCCTGCCGACATTATACGTCGGCAAGTTGTCGGCAAGCTAAGCACCTACCCCTAGTAATGCTCATTGGACGAAATGAGAGTCGACAGGCTCCTCAGTATCTAATAAGCAATAGTCGAAATATGATTGGGCAATGGACAACATACAATAGCTAAGTAAAATTATATGTATATCAGCAAGGTCACGATATTCATCCATACTTGGATTTTGTATCGTGCACAGTGGCTCCTCGACGACCAATCACAAACGTTTATTTTTTATTAACTAATCAGCGGTACCTTCTCAAGTAGAGTACAACACAGTTGGGTAGGTCCTCCGGAACAATGGTTCTCACGTATCGGGTCGGAGGAGACGAAAAGAGGTGTGTCCCAAGACAAACTCCTTATGAAGGGTGTATCACTTAAATATTTGCAGCCAATGGTCTCGAACGTCTTGATGGCACCGCCATCAAGACGTTCGAGACCTTCGTGAAGAGTGAGAATGCGGGGTTTGCATTTGTAAAGCAGTGCATTGAGCGTGACGCCGCAGGGTAGTCCTTGGTGTATGTTCTAGATATGTTTGGTATGCATCTTGCGGTTAATGAAGGCAAGAAAGGTAAACAGCTTGTCCGGAATATATCCATGAAATACTATAGGCAGATAAAGATGTGGTTGTTCGAGCTCTTCCCACGCAACGACACATTCTCGAAACGAAGTTGCTTAGCATGGGGAAGGCGCTTGAATTTTTTTATGAAATGAGACGGCAGGGTTGTTAAGAAAGCGGCTCCGTGCTCTAGGCGTGACTTGAAAAAGATGATATTGTATTTGTATACGAATGCTACTACATCTAGTGACTACCAGGATGCGGCGCTGTTGTGGTTGCTGTGGTATGTATTCGGGCGTCAGATCTGTCGCTCGTCTTGAAGCAGAACCTCTCGATCGATGCGGCCGAGATCCTCTTCGTGCGCTTCATCCGTTTGAAGACGTTCAAAGAGCAAGGTCTGTCGCTGTTTCCTGGCGTCGACCTCGCCACGTGCCCGCTGTACACGATCATACTGGCTCTCATCGACCAAGCTGCGCTGTCAGACGACCATCCCGACAACTTGCCTGCGCTTCCGGTTCAAGCCTCCATCACGCTGTCCCCTGCCACGCCGCTGCTCGAGATTCTTGTCTACCTGGACGAGTCCGCCACGCTAGGAGCTGCCGCTCAAGCTACCGATGGACCTGATGCCGCTTTCCAGAAGATGCCGTCGATCTACACACGTGAACCGCGTGCTAGGCTGGATAGCTGCTGCCGCTGGCGTCCAGACAGCACCCACGTTGCATTCCTTTCACAGAGGTGGTGCGCAGCACGTCAATGGCTGCGACGGCCTTACGCACCGCAGAGTCTTCGTTTGCAGTGCCTTGGACATGAACACAACATACAAGGGCTTCAATTACATCTTCAATACAAGTCGTGAGGTTCACAAGGTTAACAAGGTGCCCAGCGGATACAAGTGTGGTGAGTCGAGATCGCAAATCGCGTTTACGATTCACTAACGCACGGCGCCCGAACTGCCAACTAACGGAGGAGGTACTCCGATCAGCCGTGAAGTGCTGAAATGCTACTCACCTTGTGTACCCGTTGTTGGGGCTGGGTCTGCTCCTCTGGTGTCGCTAGGAGACGCGCGCAATGTCGGACGAACTGTCCTGGCGAGACACGGGACTGGGTGCTGCTACGCGGTTAGATTCTTCAGGTAGCAGCGGGTTGGGGTGTCAGTCTCGATCGATTGCTCGAGATCGGGATCTGACGGGCCAGATGTGTCTGAGCCCTGGGTGCCTTGTGGGGTGTGTGTTCTTCCCGTTTGTTTTAATTTCCTTTCCTTGTCGTGCTTGCCGCTTCCTATAGCGGGGTCTGTGTTGTTGAGATTCGAAGTGGCCTGGCCAAGCGTTTCAGGATCCACCGCGTCGTTCTGCTTCAGTGACCTTGCGAGCGCTGGGTGGGCCAATATACCGTCCTGCCCCAGGCTGTCGATTCTTGGAGACCACTTGTGCAGAGGGAGGCTAATTCAACTCTGTTTGTACCTTAGTTTTCCTACCATCCAATAACCTTCGCTTCTCCTCTAGTCTCCCTTACACTTCCCTTGATGTATCGTCGGACTGGCTTTCGTTACTGAAAGACTGCAGCAAAGATCGTGCCGCTTAGGGGTGCAACTCAGTAGTCCATCTTATTGTTTACGCCACTTGTTAGATTCAATCGTCTTGTCGAGATGATCGCCCATATCGATCTTGTGATATGTCGATCTAGCGCCAGACCTTGATCGCGTCTCTGAATGATTGTTCCATATGATTCCTAGATCGAGCAAGACCGTGTGTCGAAATGATTGTGCCAATGTCGATCTAGCTCACTCAGGTACCCAAACCCATGATGGCGTAATCCAACTATCTAGTTGAACACCCAACCCTGGACCACTGTATCCAGCGCCCTTTCCGAGATTGGCTCCCCTCACATCAGGGCAGTCAGTCAGATCTGTGAAAGATGCGCTCCACCAACAAGTCGGAAGCAAAGGTACCGTTGCATCACCTGGAGCTCTTCGACGCCCACACGCAGGAGAAGATCACAGCAATCAAGCAGTGTCTGTTTACAACATGTCACTAGCTCGAGCGTACCAAGTACAACGTTAACCAGCACGTCCATTATGTACTCGCCGCGTACCTCATCTAGCACTACCCGCAATTGAAGAAACTTAACCCATACGGACTCGCCACGAGGCGCTCGGAAATATGTTTTGTAGAGCTGGATGGTTCATCTGTCGCAGACTTTCTTGCGTGGTAAGCCCATCTCGATATTGTGTCCTGCAAACAGAAGGTGACCCCATTCCACGACAAAGCACACAGCCCACCGCACAAACAACCCATCAACGCAGTGTCATTGAGCTGTTAGTTGTGCACATCAAGCGCCAGGACGAGCGCATGGACTTGCTAGAAGCTAAACTAGATGGGAGTGAGCAGCAAGACAAACCAGAAAAAGCGCCAGCGTTAACAATATCAATTCAACGTTAGTCAGCGCGTGGTAGAGACTCTGGCGACATACCTGCTCTTATACTATCCGTCGATGAAGCACTTTATGTTGAGTCCGGTGCTGTGTCCAGCACCGAGGATCCATCTGTACGACATGGGAGCCGACAGACAATCCATGGAATGGGCTTGGCCGCACCGGGCAAGACAGAATAAAGTTTTATATTGAGTTTAAGTATACTATTTCAAGTGTCGATGTAGTCTACGGTACTGTGACCGCATGGCTGTTGAAGAGCCAATCGTTGTTGGCTCCCGCCTCCTCTCTGACCGAGGAACATTCAGTGCAATGATGAAACGGACCAAGTGGGAAAGGAAGCGAGTACGAGCTCCTCACTTCCTCTTTGCTTCGGTCTGAGCACACGTCCGTAAGATAGCAATTTGACCGAGGAATAAAGGGATAAACATAGTGATTTGTACTAAGAAGACTTGAGTTCAGTCTAACATTTCAAGTAAGACCAAAACGCATGGCAAACGACGGTGCAAGCATCGTGTCCAACCGGCTTGTCTTCCCAAAGGACACCAAGCAATTCGGTGTGTGGAAGGACCTCACCAGCAGCCACCTCCGGCAGAAAAGCGATGCGCTGGCGCGTAAGGCGGTGATGAAGGGCAAAAAGAAGCCAGCGTTCAAGTGCGAGGATTTGCTGTGCAGCAGCTGTGAAGTGCCCTGTCCCTTGGACGAAGATGACGAGGAATGTGAGGTTGAGTATGACTGCCAGCAAGGTATCCTCACGGATCAAGACTCCTACATCAGGAGTCTGCTGAACCAGACTCCCGAGGGTATTTGGAGTCTCTGCCGGTTTTGTTCAGCGACGAATTCCTGCCGGCTGCATGGAAGCGCCTAGTGAAGGCCTTTGGACAGCCCATCGTGCAAGGCATGGTCAAGCTGGTTGCTGAGTTTGAAGAGGCCTTGTCAAAGGATTTTGACTCGTTGGGACAACCCATCCAGCGCGTTAAAGAGGCGCGCAACCGCATCGTTCGTCAGTCGAAATATACCCTGAACGACTTGGAGATGATTTTTGATGAGAATGTGGCGATCAAGGTCCTGTCCCTGTTCCCAAGTCAGTACTGGGGAAATCAGGTCGACTTTCGAAGCGGCGGCTTTAGCCTTGAAAGTGTCGAGGTCATGCTGCGCAACGCGTTCATGGACAAGAGCCGCAGCCGGATTCATGGCTGGTAGGCGAAGACGGTTGCTGTGAACCATGTGGGAGCCAGCAGACACCTTGGCAAGCGCAAAGAGCGCCAATACAACAAGAAGCATGGCGAGTTCTTCTACTGTGAAGGTCGCTACAATGTGGACGATCTGCCACGCCGCAAGATGGACTGCCCGAAGATGTTGAAGGACCATGGGCAAGGGCTGATGCGGTCGAACATTTTTGTGAAGGGCACACGAGCGGACGCTAAGTCGATGAGAGTTGCTCACATGAAGAGAGCAAAGAAGGGCTTCGAAAAAAAACAGACGTGAAGAGTTTTCCGATCGACGTGGCTGTGATGCAGCCAATCAAGGCGACAAGGGTCGTGGCCGCTCAGGCAAAGTCACTAGAGCCAGGTCCGATATTCAGTGACACGCTGGCGTTGGGGCAGTTTCACGCGGACTTGGACTCGCTCATGACGGCACCGGTGGGATCGCCGGTAGGATCAGACGCTCACCTGAGCGAAGTTGATGATGTAGATGACTTTGACATTCCGGAAAACGCTACACTGATGACGGACGTATCCAGCAGCATCGAAAAGACGTCGATAGCCTTCGAAAACAAGGTAAGAGAGTTGTTCCCAGAGCTGATGGAAAGCTTTTTGGCTGGCATCATTGGGTGTTAGACTCTGGATGCGGCTACGGACTACACACCGATCCTTCTGTGCTCGTGCGCAAGCAGCAGAGCCAGGAGTTTAGGTTTACCTATGGGAAGGCACAAAATTCAGAAATACACACGATAAATCTGTTCAACTCTATTGTTTGGTTCCAGACGAAATAAAACCTTTTCAGTTGACGACATGGCACCAGAACCAAAGGCCAAGGCAAATATTCTCAGTGAGCATTGGTTGAAACGTAGAGGGTACGAAATTGTAGAGAGTGTCAACGGAGGATACAAATTTGTCCTCTGGAAACGAAAGTTGGCATTTGTTGCCATTGCTGTTAATGGAGCATAATATGTGCAGGCTCGCACACTTCGAGAAAGACGAATTCACTGCTCTGCAGTAAAACCACAGCCTACGAGGGCACTAAGTGTGCCAGGACACACAACATTAGAGTGCCGCACTCAAGGAGTGGTACATTAAACTGAGCCATCTCAACCTGAGACAAGCTAATTGAGGTCGTCAGTAGCAATCTCATTCCAGGAGTGCCCAATTATAGTCGAGCAGCACTCGCCAAACTGTCATTTATCTGCCATATGTGCACGGAGATGAAGATGCGCAGAATAAGCTACAGGAACATGGTTGGCGCTAGGGATCACCAACCAATCGGTACCATACACATGGATACAAATAGACCCATGAAGACTCTAGGAGTGTATGATGCAATATGCTCGATAAGATACTTTCTCAGTATCGTTGACGACCAGACGTCGTGGCATTAAACGTATGTCCTCCGCAAGAAAACAGAGGTGCAGATAAAGGCAAAAGAGCTGCTGTTACAGCTAGAGCGAGAAGGGAAGTTCACGATTAGGCGCGTCAGGTCTGATGGCGACACGGAATTTGTGAACTCAGCTCTAAAGACCTTCTGTACTGGGCAGGGCATAACTTTTCAGACCTCAAACCCATACAGGCCTGAAGAAAACTGAGCGGCTGAGAGAGACCACCAAACAAGGATGGGCAAAGTGCGGTGTGCACTCCGAGATGCCAATATGCCTGCCAAGTGGTGGCCTGAGGCATTGAAGTATATGACCTACGTGCAGAATTGCACTCCCATGAGTAGGCTAAAGAATAGGACGCCTTACGAACTGGCAAAAGGCACAAGTCCGTGAGTGAGATCACTGCAGGTTTGGGGTTGTGTTTGCTTTGCACACATACCGGATGCTGTTTAATAGGACAAGAAACTAGCATCACGTGCCATTAAGTGCAGATTCCTGGGAATATCTGAAGATACAAAATGTTTCCGACTCCTGGATATATACAACACCAAACACTTTGTTGCTCGATCTGTCACGTTTGACGCCGAAAACTGTGCTAAGATCATAACACAGTCTTCGGGGCAAAGCCCGATAAAGCTTGTCGTGAATGAACTCATCGAGATTTATTCTATGGGTAAGGGTCAGACCAGTCAGGATGTAACGGGCGTTCCCGGTTACTAAAGCAGGTATACGCCACAGTCCGATTGGCTGTGCCGTGGCGCTATGTCATTGGACAATATTCTACCGTTTAGGGACATATTAGCCAATTAGCGTGCAGCACCCCAACTGGTGGCTGGCAGCTAGCCTAGGCTTAAGTTCGGTTTTGTGACGGAGCTTAAATATCACCCAGAGTTAATTTTGCTTCTAAACCCAACGAGCCTTTGTCTGAAGCCCATTACTGTGCTTCGTCAACATCTAGCGAAAGCTTACGTAACGGCACGCATTGGCCCCGTTACACAGGAAGTTGCACAGAGTGTGAACAACAGTGCAACAGAGATGCCAGACACAGTGGGAGTCAACTGCAAATGAAAGAGGTTGTCGGTAGCAGTGGGAGCTAAGAGTAGGAAGCGTGAGACGGCTGCACCCAGACGAAAGCGCACACGCAAGAGTCCAGCACGGGTTTGGACTACAAGTGATATCTAACACACATTGGAAAAGCTATTGCGGTCAACATCATTGTCAACAGGATCTCAGTGTCTAAAAGTCTAAAGGATGCCCTCAGGGGTCATAAGAGACAGAGGTGGGCAGGACTGGATTTGGAGTATTTGTCCTTATTGGAAAATGGGACGTGGAAACTCACACGACTGTCGAATGTACACAAGGTAGTACCGTGTCATTGGGTCTTTGCTCTGAAATACAATACAGATGGAACAATAGAGCGGTTTAACCCTTCTAGACCCGTCCCTTATGCTGTATAATACAGCATAAGGAAATGAACTCGATTTCAGTATACTTGCCTCTCCTGGAAGAATTAATCTGTTGTAGCCCACTTCCAGCAGAATCCCCGTGACGCAGGCCATCCTAAACCTCTGATAGGCTAATAGGCTGTGCAAGGCCGTGCAAAGTACCTCTCAATATAGGTACCCCTGCTAAAGTGATTTGAAGAGTGATGGTTAGAGTGTTGATCCTGGGCTGGTATCGCGCCAAAACGAGTGCGAGGGAGACGTGCAGTCCGCGCGCGAGTTTTGCGCGGAGAAAACCTTTGTCCATTTGTAATACAAGTATGTGCACAACAACAAATGGACAAAGTTTTCTCCGCAAGAAGTGCATTTAAGCAAGGGGTATGTATTCTCTCACTCTGTCTCTATCTGCGTGCACATTTATAGACGTCCCCTCTTACGTCTCATGTATGTGTTGTTGCATGCGTCAAATTAGATTTAGGAGCACTGAGCGCGTAACCGCGAGCGGAACGCCTCACTGTGTCGCACAGCTGCGTGTTACCGTCACATACAATCAAGCATCACTCGCGAAATTCTAACCTGCGGTGAGGGATTCATTTGTTGTCGCCTGGAAGGTGCGCTATGAGACGCTTACCACAACGTCGTCGGAGCCGTACGTGTCGCTCTCAGCATGAATGTCGTGTTTGGAATCCTCCTCCTTATCTAACGCTGTATCTACTGCTCTATTAAGTCGCTATAAGCCACCTTCTGCTGTATTCGACAGCATACCAGAGTCACGTTCAGCTGTACGGAAAGAGCACCCGTGGCAGCTCCGCAGACGTCGACACAGATGCCGACGTCTCCTCAGCATACATCGCCGAAGACCGCGTCGGCTTGTGTTCTGGCAAATGTACTTACCCCACTGCATCTATTGACGAGTGCAAGAAACGCGAGCTCGAAGATCGCTCAATGGTCAGTGGGTTAGCACGTCGTGGATGCGAAGTTGAAGCTCGCTGTGGGCTTCGAGCTGCAGTGCATGTGGCGCTGGGCCCACGAAGGAACACTTGAAGTGACAGCTACAGCAACGCGCAGCAGCCTTCGCTCCTCATGTAGTTTATCTATTTAATATCACTTACACGCCATCATACATTAGTGCATTCAGATCTCCATCAAGCTAAACACACGCCACCTTACCGGTGAAAACGTCAACACACTTATTTTCTTGCGCAGTAGATCCTGGACACTTGTAGGGAATGCTGCCACCAGGGCAGTGGGCTGCCTGCCCTTCCAGCCAATGTACATTAGCTGAGCTCGTCCCATAGAGTCTCAAATGACTTTCTCATAGTATAGGAGCTAGAGGAGGGGGGGTATTTGCGCTGTAGGCGGCGGGATAATACGAACGCTAGGAACTTCTATCCCGTTATTTCGTGTGTAGATGATGCGACCCTAACCCGAACGTGTGACACCACCTAGCATCCTATTTCAAATGTAGCCCCACACAAAAGCGTAAATGCGAGGAAAGTTGCTATTACGAAGTTGCCGGCATAATAAAACCTCCACAAACCCTTATGCTGTATAATACAGCATAGGGGTTAAAAGGGTTAAAGCCCGACTGGTTGCACATGGAAATCACTAAGAATTTGGCGTAAATTGCGACGAAGTGTACGCACCGGCGGTTAGATTTGAGTCACGGCGCCTTGTGCTGGCAATAGGAACCATTCTGGACTATCACATTCACCAAATGGATGTTAACACGGGATTTCTCAACGGGTACATGGACAGTGAACAGAGGGTGCATATGCACCAACCACCCGGATATAAGCTCGAGGGTCATGAGGGACTAGTTTGCGAGCATAAGAAGAGCATACATGGGCTAATGCAAGCACCAAAGATATGATACAGAGTCCTACACCGTTTTTTTCACAGCTCTTGGTTTTGTCCGATGCAACAAGGAGTACTGCATCTATGTCCAAAAAGTGGGAGATGAATTGATTATTGTTGTCGTATATGTGGATGAGCTCACCATAATGTCCCGTGACGTGGGACTAATTAAGCAGCTGAAGGCTGATCTCAAATCGAGATTTAGGATGAAAGATCTGGGGGCATCCATTATATACTATAGATGGAGGTCCGGAGGAACCGGGAGAAAAAGACGATGACGATCTCTCAGCACAACTATATAAATGAGCTATTGGACAAGTTCAATATGAGGAAATGTGTGCCGGTATCAACTCCACCGCTCAGAGTGAAGAGCTAGAGGCTGAAAGAGAGATGTCACCTCAGGAGATTGCAGATCAAATGTTTGACTTTCGAGGGCTCGTCGGATCACTCCAGTATTTTGTGAGAGGAACAAGACCAGACTTTACAAAGCGGTAATAGTAGTAAGCAAGTTCATGTCATGCTATAATGAGTCACATTGGCAGGCCACTATAGGAGAGTGCTCAAATACTAAAAAGGGACGTCAACGTTCGGTCTCCTTCTGGATGGAACTTCGAGAGCGGTGACGTATGAAGTGTATACAGACGCAAGCTTTACGTGTGGTATCAGCAACTCCAAGCTGCAAGTCGCATCGTGGATCCTGCTCCATTGCACACCATCAACATTTAGGCTTGGTTACAACTCTGTAAACCGTTTTCGCCTTTCCTTCTCCGAACAAGTCATTGCTCCTTGGGCTTGCTCTTTCAATCCACTGTTCACTCTGTGTTGTGTACTCTGCGTTGTGCACCCCAACAAGCCATACATTTACCCATGCCGTTACTCAAGCTCATTAAGAATGACATCAGCTCTGCAAAGGAGTTCAAGACTCGAGCATTGCTGCTGGCAAGGCGCACAAGATCCACGTCAGTGATGAAGCAATCCGTCACCTTCGACTCACATTGAACACGACCGTGGCTTCAGCAATCCTCCTCCACGAAGCGATCGACGTCATCTTCGCGTCGTTGGCCGAGCGATAGAATCGACGTGTTGGTCTTGATGACGTCCGAGTGGCTGACAGCTCCATCAACTGACAACTAGATTCAGACGACGAAGCGGAGGGGAGCGCAGGCGAAGACTGGAAAGGCGAGAAGCTGCATTACGTCCGAAAGCTGCTGAACTGGAAGGATAAGAACGGGACGACGTACTACCTGGTCGACTAGGATGCAACGTGGGAACTGAGCGAGAAGCTGAACCAGACCTTCATCGGTGCTTTCGAGAAAGAGCCCCGCCTGCTTGTTCGCAAGACCTTCTTCAAGGACAAAGCTGTCGAAGACAACACGCTCAACAAAACGGACGGATAGGTAAATGGGTGCATCTTGAGGTTAATAAATAGTGCATTACGTGCTTTAGAATCAGTTGTTTGGAGATATACATTGGTTGCTCTACAATGAACACTAAGCTAAACCTCCGATTGGAACAGCAAAGTTAACCTCAACACTGAGTACCTCACACTTGCATTCCAGTGCAGCATTGCACAGAAAGCTCAGAGCAGTAATGCTAACCACAACGCAGGCAGGCACACTACGCACAAACAGTAGAGATGGCCGCGAAGCGCACATACACGCAGTTATACAAACTTGCAGTCAAGACACGGTAGCAGCTATTTGGCGACACGGGTGGTGAGAACAGGGCACATCTGACTTCCGAGAAAAAAGCAAGAATGGCATGGGCCCTTGCATGGCGGCACTCCGAGGCAGCCGTTTAAAACAACTCAGTTTTGAGGTTGTACCACGTCTGTCCTGCTAGCCACTCACAGTCGAAGGTAATTACGACCGTAAAATCTCCATAGAAGGCCCATTTTAGAATCGTAGCCTCATTTCCCAATTTACCCGTGAAAGGGATCACGTCTCTGATGCGGCTCTCTAGCCAAAAACAAGCGGTATTAGAAAATCGTCGTTTTATCTGCCAACAGACTGTTTTAGAGCCTCCCAATCCGCCTGTGAACTCGCTACAAATCGGCCTTTTTCACGCCCATTCCTAATTTAGCTCTCTTAACCACGGACATAGCTACCACACATAGTTGAAGAACGCAAAGACTTGAGCGGTAGCTGGCAAATTACATAGTGTTATTCAAAGTGAAGAATGAATTGAATTGCTACAACGCCACCGCAGGTGAGCAAGCATTGATGCAGCAGCGGTCTTCTCCAGCCGCAAGCTGTCGCTTGTCTCGCATGTACCCATGTGGGGTTTCGGAAGTTTGGAGTGAGCTCTGCTGAATCCGATAAGAACGAAACCATCTTTTCCCGATCGCGTAGTGTCAGCTATAGATAGATAAGAATTTGAGGACACAGAGGACGAGAAGACGAGAAGTCGCAACGACTCTCGCAGTTCACATTCTCAATTCTTCTCGCTAAAGCTAACAACCTCAAGAGCTCAGCCCAGACTCGTCTTCGTTCTCTCGGACATTCCACTACCGTCTCGATGAGTTCGACCGAAGGCTATTACTATCTGCGTCCTGGTGTCTTTGGAGTTGTCGGTTTTGCTTACGGCAAGGCAGATGGCCTTGGGACGCGACCAGGGAAAAACAAGGTGGCTCTGGTACAAAGCGGGCGTTGGGCAACCGAAAGTTCTCAGGTTGTGGAGCTGGCCCTGTCGGAAGTCAGCGAAAGAGCAGTGTCTGAGGCCGAAGCGATTCAAGGAGCAGTAACGTATGTGGGTTGTGCGATATGCACGGCCCGGGTTCCACAAGGAGGAGCCCGAGTCTGGGATTATGGGCTCGTCGTCGGATACAATTGGTCAGCTCAACGACAGGATAGCTCCCTGGATGTCAACTTTGGAAGTACCTCCGAGGCGCTTCCGTACCAACCCGACAACATTCACGACTTGGCTGTTGAGATTTATGCTCTCAGACCGTGCCTCATGCGAGGTACAAGTGAAGTGATGGCAGGAGAACTGACGAAAATCCACCATCTATTATACGACAAGTTTAATGGAGTAAATCAGCCGGCTGTGTGGGATATCAATGAGTTGGTCACTGGATCTCACGCAAAAGTGGTAAACGAGTCGAGCATTGTGCCAATCTTTGATGTCTCCAACTCCGACATCAGTCGTGTAAGCATCAAGTACATCTTGGACCATGTCTTTTACAAAGATGGTCATCGAACACCACCACCTGGGATAACGCTCCAAGATTCAATTTTCGGAAGCACATCGGGTCCCCAGCGCACAGAATCAGGTGTGGGTATGATTCAAAGCGATGGTCTGAGCGACTCTGACGATGACGTAGAACCTGCGTCCCTCCTGATATCTGGAGTCGAGGAAGGTACTATCGAAGAGCCACCAAGGAAGCGTCGACGGGTCAGCATCCGCGATGACCAGACACTGAACCCGGAAGCTCGACTGCAGGAGCTCAGGCTGCAATGCTCAGGAGACCAGGACTTACAAGCGGACATCGACCAGCTTATTTCTTTACGGCGCGTAGGTGCTACTGCCGAGCGTAACGGAATGATAACGGTTGCCGCGGAAACAGCATCGGAAGAAAAAGTCATTTTCACCATTAAGAACACAGACCGGAATCCATCAGGCTCTGATTCACGGTAAGTTTGCTTATATGTCTGCACAACAGTTTGTCGAGCATGTGCAGATCCATTGGAGACAGTTTGGCTTCTTTCCACACCCTGCTGTGCTGCGTGGACTTTTCAGCTGGGATTTTGGTACGCGTGGTCTATCGGTAATGCATTTTTTCGAGTAACCGATGTGGAGAAACGGACCGCTGTCCGGCGCTATGACATGAGTAATTTCTCTCGGAAAAACGCACTTCCGTCACCAGATCCAGTGTCTGAATTTTCTCGTGTAATGGGAGCTATTGAGGTTCTGACCAACGTAGCAAGCCAGATCTATAAAGAACCTGTCAAGGAGTTATTCGAGGCCGCGAGCAAGTTTCTGCTGAAACTGAGGGTCAGCGAAATGCCAACGTCTGACAGGGCCTTAACCGCGCAGGTCGATTGGATTGATGATCGTCTTGAACTTTTCCGAATACACGTGGCCGACGGACCAACAAACCAAGCAGCAGCGACTAAGATGCACTTTAGCACCACACGTGAGTCTTTCATACGCGTCAACCAGTTAGTTCTTCGTCAAGATGTCGATACATCGCTGGCAACAGTCACAAGTTCGAACGCGTCAGTCGGTCAACGAGAACAGCCATTGAACAATAAACGAGGGGAAATCCGACAAAACGACCATCTCGAGGACCCGTACCGGCGGAAGTGCTGAAGGCTCTACCCCGACAAGGAGGAAAGGCTGTGTGCATGAGATATTTATCACAGGAATGCTGTCGCGGATGGAACGGCAACTGCCGTGTCGAAGGACGCGTGTATTTCAAGCCGGCGGTCCTGGCAGAGGTGGTCGGAAGCATATTGACAAGGTGTATGGTGGCTTGGCAGAAGATATGAAATGACGGTGTCAGATACTACTGACGGCGGTGGAACGATCAAGTGCTTCCTTGCGACCGATTGATCCAGATTATAATCGAACCGTTTTCGACGTTAATTCGCAAGAATTGCGCTCAACTCCTACTCCACATTGTGCGGACGCCGATGGCTCCCCTATGTGCGAGTCCCTAACGACGACGAGGGCCGCTGACGCAGCATGCTCCCCCAACGACACGAACACGTAGAATCGGTTCGTTCTCCAAGGACGGGCAAACATGGGCTGGAACAGTTTTTGCAGCATCGCCAACGCGCCTTTGACAGCACTTTGCTAGCACGGGATCGTCTGGCAGAATGTTGTTCTCTTACGGCATCGGCAGAGTTAAACGCAACGCTCCACCGCCAGGGGCTGACCCCTACAACAACGTCCCCGGCCTCGGTCTTACTCGACGGCAAAGTAAAGCATCTTTTGGATCGAGGCAAGCAGCGGGTGTACAGCGAATTTCTCCGCCGCTCAAAACTCCAGCTACCGGAGTTTTTGCAATTACTCAGAGGCGAAACAAAACGGGGACTCAAGACCTAACAAGGCATTAGAGATACCGACGCATCACACTTCGTGGAATTCGTATGAGCATAAGAATCGCTGGGCTGATATCGTCAAGCACGGTATCAAACCAATTTGGAACAGGCCCTTTACAGCCCAAGAACGTCCACCATGAAACCATGGATCCGCCCGACGCGCTTTGAACATCGTGGTTAAGAATTTACGTGCGGGTCAGGACAGTGATTGATACCTGTTGCTGGACATCGATTTACTCAAATCTCTCAAAGGAATAACATGCAGCCCGTTTGGAGCCGTTCAAAAGGTGACATGGATCTCTCTCAGGACGCCCGTATTATTCATGATTTGTATTTTCCTACGGGGGCTTCTGTTAATGACAACACGCTGGAAGATGAAGAAATCGCCGTCAGCTATGACGGAACAGCAGCACTCGCCAACCGAGTATTGGATGTTGCAGCTGCCCACCCAGGAAAGCAGAGAATGATGACAGGAGACGTTAACAGTGCGTTCAGAAACATTCCAATTGCTGCGGAGGACGTGGGGCGATTCGCGGGAACAATACCTGAATTGGGGATACTTATCATTGATATATATTGTCCCTTCGGAAGGAAAATTTCACCGTCTTCGTACTGGGTAGCCGGTGCAGCAATCAATCATTTCTACAGAAATTCGCCTACAAGTTGGCCAGACCAGCCTAGCAGGGCACGAGACCAGTTTGATGCTAAAGCGTGGTGTGATGACCACTCTGCCATTGAGCCCGATATCGGTTCACGCATAGCATAAGCAAATCTAGCACTTCGGTCCGCAATGACAACAATTATCGGACATTCTGCTTGCAACGATAAGAAATTCTCATTGTGTTTTCAGCGAGGTAAAGCACTTGGTCTCATATTTGACCTGATCGATTTAACCGTTTCCATGCCAGAAAGCAAGGTCGAGAAGGCTTTGTCCCGAGTCCGAGAATTGGCAGATCGTAACACCACGACAAGATCTAAACTGAATAAGCTCGTGGGTAGTCTCCGGCACGTGGTAACGTGTATCCAACCAGCTGCATCGTTCTTCCAGCGTGTCGTCGAGCAGACAAGACGGTCGCCGCGCTTCAGTTCAAAGCCAGTTTCTGCAGAAGTCAAGGAAGACCTACGATGGTTCGAGCTGATCCTCCAAATTGAACACCTTAACTCGATTCCAATGACTAGATTTACGCAGAGGTCGACTGCTGATTTTAACATACAAATGGATGCAAGCGATCGCGGCCTCTGCGCACTTTTCCCAGCTCGCAATCAATTTATTCAGCTCGAGTTCGATGCTACCCAATTCGCGTTGATCCGCGAATTTAATCAAACCGGTGGCAATGACTTCGGCATCAACGTTCGGGAACTGATGAGCGTCGTTTTCGCTTCGCTCATTGGGGACGTGAGTGGCACAGTTTACCAAGCTCCATGGATCATCACGTTAAGTTCTGGATCGATAATTTATCAGCAGTGGCTTGGAGCAACAAGCGTTTCAGCCGGAACCCGTTTGCTCAAATGCTGCTGAGAATTCTGAGTCTCTGTGAAGTTAAACATGGATTTTTCTCCACGGCATCACATGTGGCAGGAGTTGAAAACGTAATGGCAGATGCAGACAGCAGGGTGTGGCAGTCCCCGGCACTCGCGCTAACATTTTCTCGTCTTTCTTCCTCATGGCAGCAGGTTCAGATCCCTCCCGACTGGCGAGATCTCTCTCAGCTTTGGGTGCGTTATTGCGTGCAGGCGCTCTAGCTCATTCGACCCGGCCTCAATACAACCGAGCGTGGGGTCAATTGACGCGATGGTGCAAGATGATGCAGTATGATCCATGGTTGAACGAGCACGAGGAAAATCTAAACACAGAACAACTTGGAGCTTACGCCGTATACCTATGGCAGTTTGGAATGAACAAGGGCAATGTGGGCAATACTTACTCCACAATCTGCGGAAAGTTATGCGCAATTCGATGGTATCACCGTAACGCTGCAGGGTATGACCCAGGTGCTAATGCGAGCCACACGATATTGCTTCGGGGTATCCGTCGTTTTACGAGCCCCGTTATCAAGCAGCAACCCCTGACCGCACGCGTGTTGCGAGTCATTTTCACTGATTTAGACCTCACACAACAACACAATCAAGTACTATGGGGTGGCTTACTGCTTGGATACTTCTTCCTCATGGAAGATCTAATTACCTCTTTATCGGCAACATAGTGCACAGCTATGTCGTTCGTCTTGGAGCGATCAAATTTCTAGACGTAAACTGCAACCCCACAACGGCTCGGAAAGCGACCGTGGTCGGTGTCTTACTAAGAGGGGCCAAGAATAATTAGTATGGTCGCGAAGAAGTCCGGTACCACCACAAATCGGGCGACAAGTTGCTCTGTCCAGTTAGAGCAGCCCGATAGATTTGGCGAGGTGCTGATTCCTTCAAAACCGCTGCCGAAGCCCCAGCATTATCTACAGGGAATGGAGGAATCACCTCTAGAGAAGTATCAGAGGTAATTCGGAGGGCAGTCACCAGATTGGGTCTTAATCCGACAAGGTACTCAACGTACTCGGTGCGCATTGGAGGTGCGACGACACTGCTAAATGCCGGCACAGATCGTCTCCTGATCAAGCTGATGGGGCGATGGCTTTCAAATGCATTCGAAGCCTACCCAGTTTTAAGTGCCGAAGGAACCGCCAACCTAGCACGTCAGATGTGTTGAAAATGGTCCAGGATCGTGCCAAGTAACGAAATAAAATTACTTGGGGTATCCGCCACGTCACGCCCCTGGTGTGGCCTAATGAAGAAATTTCATTTTGCCCCAACGAGCAATAGCTGGAAAACAACAACGTATGTAAGTTACACAATAATGGGCTGGCTTTGTGCAGGTCGAAGGATGTCGGCAGTCGGAAATTTTATGATATGGATGGTATCGTTAAATCTCCAACCGTACTTGATTTCACTACACGTAATATTGTCCTATCAGGGAGAGTCTATGGTTTTTAGACGGATCAGTTTCCGTATCTACCAGAAATTTAGCCTATCAGACAGTCAATGACTTTGTAAAGATCGAACTGGCACACCTCCGACATATCGGGTCGGAGGCCTCCGTCCTGTTATTGATATCCGCATAAAAACGTCTATTCATTAGCATATTTTGCAAATGACACACCCAAGATGAGTTTAAGCGACCTCGCACCAACTGACACGAAGCGCGCTAAAGAAGGCGCTGCGCACTTGTTCAAGACGTTTCTGGAGGAAGAAGGCGTGTTGTGGGATTGCCTAGAGGTGTGCATGAAGCGCGAAACCCCCCTTGTCCTGGAAGCCGTAGTGGGCAAATTGGCTTGCATCTAGCTTTCAAGAAGGACGGAAGGGCAAGTTGTTGGCTAGACATTCTGTCATGTAGTGCCATTAACTGGTTGCTCGATCAATTCCCTCACCGTCGAGAAGCTGTCGAGAATGCACTGCTGAAGAAGGGTCAAATGCTGGAGCGGTATTGCATAGAGAGAGAATCCGGAAACTTTGTTAACTCCATGAACCCCGGAGCCGGTATCTTACAAGATAACAGAAAAAGCTTAACGTGGACCGTACACGTTAAAATAATATTATACTTGAATTTTGTAAAGGGTCTTACAAAGTTGAAGTCAACAAGGGTAGCCGCTGTACTCAGGCCTTCCCGAGAGATACCACTGTGTACATAGATGGGAAAGTACCAGGTCACGTGCCAGTATAAAAGGTTAGTAACCGTCCCTGCAGCGTATCGCATATGCAGGTACAAAACTGTCGCCACTCATTCTGTCTCATTTTCAGAATCGCCGGCTACGAAACTGCAGGCCGAAATGGCGTTCCAAGCGCACTGGCGGGAAATCAAGAAAGCGGGATGGAGTTCCAAGAGGCCGGTGGTCATATCCAACGACTTCGCGTACCTGAAGCCCGGCCAGACCAAGAAGGGCGTCCGCGGGACGGACTACTTCATCGGCGAGAATGAGCTGATGGAGTACCTGGACAAGCGCGACCTCGGTAAGACTGCGTTTGTGTGAAGCTTTGTTATTTAGTATACTAACAGTTTGATGTTGTTATGATTATGGTTGTCAGCGGAGCTTCAGGCAATGAGACGGCGCCTGGCAAGGCAGCGGCAGGCGGTACTGTGAGGGCGGGCGGTAAGAAGAAGGGGCCCAGCAATGCGAAGGCGGCCGGCATGGCGAAGGCGCCCAGTAAAGCGAAGGCGCTCAACAAGACGAAGGCTGACGGAACAGCATGGGCGACGGAAGCCGTGAAGATGGGTACTGTTTTCTTATGTTGTATTCTACACGATTGTTATGAACTAATATTGTATTTTGTTGTAGAGGTATAGGATCGGACCCCAGATGAAGTGCCTGACACAGATCTACCCCCAGCCGTACACTCGCCAAGTCCAAACGCCAACAACACGAGTGACAACAGCCAAGGCGTATCGCCTCATGATACCACGTATCGAGAAGATCGTGGCGAGGATGGATCACCCTCAAGAGCGCTAGGTATTATGTCTGGTACACGATACGACATCTGTGGGCGTGGTCTAATCATGTATGCGTTGTGTTATCGTGTAGCGGAGTCACCCCTCGACACCGTAACCTTGCCCTAGACTTCGACGATGCTGAAGATAGTAACGATGCGTCGTATAATTTGGAAGGAGGTGACGACTCCGAAGACGAGTCGGTGAATGAAGTGGGTGAGAAGACAAAGAGGATCCAGGTTGCCGTGGGAGCATACCGCAAATTTGTCTAATGTGTTTAAATGCTTATACATCGTGTAAATAACTTGGATAATATAATATAATGTTTGTTCAATGTTCCAGATGCGAACACAGTCATCGTTACTGACGATCCCTGTGCGTATGCAACCTTCGAGTCGGACGCGGAGAACGACGATGGTGGCGGCGACGACCAGTCGATCGATAAGGTCCCGGATCAACCTGTGATGCTGCCAGTTCTGCCAGAGCTGCGGTTCGACGATGAACTGGTGGCTGCAATTGGTGGTATGGCCAACGTCGCTTCCAGCACGGTCTCAGACTCGTTCCTAAAGGACATGGGAGATAACGGATGGACCGATTTGGTGATGCACACGCCTTATGACTACTTCATGACACCGTACGAGGATCGACCAGCTTGAGCGTTGCAGGAAGACTATACAAACCTCTACTCCGGTGACTCTGGGCCCAGTGTTAGGGCTCTCGACGCAGCAGACACGGCGTCGGGAGCCTTCATCTACTTCATGCAACCTGAACTATGGAAGCACAGCGAGTGCGAGCAATGCGTACTTCTCGGAGAAGATCGGTGAGCGGGTGGAAGGACAGCTCGCCAAGGAAGTGGCGCGAGAAAGAAGCATCCAGAGTTCAAGCGCAAGCCGAGAGAAGATTCACGCTGAGTTGCAGAAGTCGCCGGCCATTACTGCCAGAGAGCTGTGCACCTTTGTCAGGCTGTTGATTCCGATGTCAACAGTCCCTAACAAGGAGAATTTGGCGCACCATTGGCGCACAATCGATGAGGGTGCTATTCGTCGAGGCTGCTTTGGGAAAGGTATGCCCTGCGACCGCTTCATGCACCTATCGCGCAACCTGCACTTCAGCAAAAACTCTGACGAGCGTGCAACTACCGATAGAGCCTGGAAGCTCCGACCGATCATTGAAGCTTGGCAGGATCGCTTTGCCTCAGGGTTCGTCCCTCCAGCTATTTTGGCCTTCGACAAAGCGATGCTGCCGTCAAGATCGACGTTCAACAGGATGCGCGTCTACATAAAGGACAAGCCGCACAATTGGGGGACCAAGCCGCTCATGTTGTGCTGCTCCAACACCGCCTATTGCATTCGGTACGCATACGGACGTGTCTTCGGACTCGTCCGTTATCGTTTTGTTCTAAAGTACTCTTATCATGTACCGTACAAACTAACACTCTATATATGATGTACTGTACAGTTTCGAAGTCTATTGCGAAAACAAAGAGCGAGCTGGTACGATAAGTTCAACAGACGACAAAACAGGGCATGCTGCAGTCGTCCGAAACATGCGTGAAGTATTCCGCCCCACCGCCCCGCCCTGTGTTGCTTTGCGACTCGTCGTCACAGATCGCTTCTATTCATTCATTCCGTTGTCACTACAGCTCCTAGCGATGGGATTCGATTCAATTGGGACCGTGCGAACAGACCGGCAAGGGTTGAGCACCAAACTAATCCCAAAGAAGAAGAGGGTGAGACTAACAAACCGCCCAAGATTTCCAAAAACAGATCAGCAAATATTGATCGAGGAATAGCATATGTCAAGCAAGTTCCAGACCGCAAAGTATTGCGCGGGTGGGACACACAGGCTGTGCACATGCTGAGCACTGGAGGCAGCATGGAGATGGACTGCATTGTCCGCCGGGACAAGATGACTAGAGAGCAAGCCGAAGTCGTCTGTCCTCGCATTGTCAAAGACTACCAGTCCTACATGGGCGGTGTCGACGTGCACGATCTGTTGCGTTTACAGCGGAAATGTAACGGGGCCAAAGCGTGCCGTTACGTAAGCTTTCGCTGGGTGTTTGAGGAAGCACAGTCTTGGGCTTGAGACCAAGACTCGTTGGGTGTAGAAGCAAAATTAACTTTGAGTGATATTTAAGTTCGGTCGCAAAACCGAACTTAAGCCTAGATTAGCTGCCAGCCACGAGTTGGGGTGCTGCACGCTAATTGGCTAATATGTACCTAGATGGGCGACTATCGTCCAATGACATAGCGCCACGTCACAGCCGATCGGACTGAGACGTGTACCTACTTTTGTAACGGGGTCACCCCGTTACATCACCCCATTTGAGGTAGCATACACCCGTCTTCTTAAGTTAACACGCAGAAAAGACTAAGACAAGAGGAGACTACAGCTTGGGCAATCCGAGGCGAGGCAACGGGACTTGAACACAGTGATGGACGCACGACAGCGACAACAGGGGTCTCTCGAGCGTGCGCCCGCGCACGCTCTCATGGCGGCGAGTGATCTCGACGCAAGCAAGGCCGCAAAACGCATTTCGCTTCGCAGAGCACAAGCGACGGAGATGGCGACGGAGAGACAGGCAGCCAACGCCCGCGAGGGCATCCAGAATGAACTCGCGCGCTGGGAACTCTACGACATCATCGGCGCGGTAAACCCCGCGCCAGCAAGCGAGATGTGCGAGCAGTTCCGCCGCTTACGCGCCTCGTGCGGTAAGCCAGTCGAGGGCGCTCGCGAGGACTCGTTGCGACTGTCGTGGAATGCCTTCATTCGTCGCTGGAACGCTGAGCCGGACTTCACTGGAATCCTGAGACGGCGCGAGTCGGCGCGTTGTCGATACGGCCTGGGCACGCTGCGCCAGGACCTTCATAACATGTGCTGGGCCGAAGACCGTTTGTTTCGTGAACGTGCAGGAGAGGTGCCCGTACTGCTCGTTGGCCACGCGACGTCCATCCGCCGAAGATTGGAGTGCTGATCTCGAAGTAGCCCCTCTTGGGGACGGTATCCGCCGTCTCATCGGCTGGTCCGAGCGCGCGCTCGACCAGGCTAGGCGCGCGGGTGATGAACCCGCGCTTGCGCGTGCGGCGGATTCGATCGAAGCACCGCAGGACTGGACGACACTGCGCCATCCGGAGGACGCGAGAGGGCAGCCTCGTACGCCGCCACAACATCCGGAATGTCCAGCAGCAAGCTGGCTCGGGTCTTCCACGTATCCTCACTGGGCTGGAGCCCGAGCCAGCGAACGAGATACTCTCGGGAGTGCGGAATGGCACTGGCGCGGTGAAGAGCGCCGCGTCTACGGGAGGGACGATCGCGATGCTCGACGAGATGGTCCACGATCCAGCGCTGAGTTCCAGCGCTATCCGTCAGCGGAGGAGGGCCGTCACGCTGAAAGCTGCTCGTCGTGGGGGCCTCGCCACGACGCTCGGGACCAAGCTGTTGTCCAGGAAGCGCCGGTATCTCTGTCGGAGTCCGCGCCGCAGACGCCGCCGCATGCTGCTGCGCGGCAGCCGCCGAGTCTGGGACCGCCGCGGACGCCGCCGCGTGCTGCTGTGCCGGTCGTGGCTCCGCCGGCGCCGGCACCTCCGGCGCCGAACAGTCTTGGCCGTCTCGGGCTTCTAGGGGCTGAGGTCGACATGGCGACCGATCGCGCTCTTGAGGCTGAGCAAGAAGCTGAGCCTCCGGGATGAAGTGGCCCGTCAGGCGGCGCGACTGCAGAGGATCGAGCAGTCGCATGAGGCGTACAAGCGCCAGTTCCTCGAGATGCGCCACGAGGTTGGTTGGGCGCCGAAGAAGCAGCGGACGTCGAAGTATGAGCCGCTGCGCACTCCTCGTTCGGGACAGCGCGGGTAATAGCGCTTGAGCCGGCCGACGTAGAACGTAGGATGAAGACGCATAGCCGTAGGTATGTCTAGCGTGTAGGCGTTACCGAGTACAGCTACGATTTTGAATGGACCGATGTAGCGAGGAAGCAATTTGTTTGCTCCCAGGTTCGTCACGGCGCTTGCTGCGATGCCCGTGACCGATAATAATACACGGTCGCCAACTTTAAAATTCTCCATGTTCTTGCGTCCTCGTTTGTCTGCATTTTCTTTCTGCTTGTCGACGGCCATTGCAATGGCGTCTCGCACGTATCGGACTATGGATTGCCGATGCAACAGGAAGTCTGGAAGTGCCGCGGTCTCGTCCGCTGCAGGAATCCCATTAGGCTCGTAATTGGCCACTGGTGACAAAGAGCCAGTTGCAGGATCTCGCGGCACGGGAAGGCTGTCGCCCGTGTCGACGCCGATGGGTTGATCAGGGTCCGCGCCGTCCACTCTGTCAGCGCGTTGATGCTTGGGTCGTCACTTGAACCGAAGCCACTTGAACCAGAAGTCATCTTCGACGCCGCCAAAGGCGGGGTCCACCACTTAGGATCACGCGCTGCTGTGGGGCCGCCACAGCAAGTAAAGCCGGAATGCGAGGGTGACGCGCGTTATTCACGAAGAAGGGCGTCAGCCCTGTGGACGCGTGCACCGAATTGTTCAGTGCGAACTCGGCCATGGGCAGGAACTCACTCCAGGACGCGTACGATGTGGCGTAGCTGCGAAGCACGTCTTCCAGCACGCGATTCGCGCGCTCTGTCTGGCCGTCAGTCTCAGGATGGGCGGCTGTGGACATGCACAGCCGCGTACCAAGCAGCTGGAACAGACGAATCCAAAGGCCGACGTGAAGCGCGGATCGCGATCCGACACAATACTGGATGGAAGACCGTGGTGTCGGAACACGACAAAGATCGCTGCGGACTCTTCCGCCGTAACCGTAGCCGCAACCGGAGCAAGATGCACCATCTTGCTGAAGCGGTCCACAAACACGAGGATGCCCGATCGCCCTTGCGCATCGGGCGGAAGTCCGAAGATAAAATCCATACTGACGGAGGACCACGCGTCGGACGCCACTGGAAGCGGTCGCAGCGGAGCCTGCGACGAAGGTGCCGGCTTCACACGCTGGCACGCTTCACAGGAACGAACCCATTTGCGGACCCACTTGTACATGTGGGGCCAGTAGAATCGCGTGAGAGCGCGACGTAGGTCTTCTCGCGACCGAGGTGTCCACCACTCGGGCTGTCGTGGTACTCGTGAAGGATCTGGGCGCGGATATCGTCGTCGCATGGCACGACGACCCGAGGGTCATCGCGATCGATGCCGTAATATAGCAGATCACCGTCGAAGCTGTAGCGCGCGATCGACGCGCGCATAGGCGACGTCAGACGATGCAGCGCTTTCTCGGAGGGTCGCGGAGATAGTTGATGACGCCGGAGTAAAACACGTCCGCGTCATACGCGGTCGCAATCTGCTGTCGCAGTGAGCCGGCAGCGTGTACAGAGACCGCATTGACGCCCGACGCCACACAAATCGCACAATCGTCGTCATCATCCGCATCGACCACCGGGAACGACCCAGAACGTGGGTCGTAGTCAGGCCGGCGCGAGAGCGCGTCGGCGAGGATGTTCGACTTCCCAGGCTTGTAGTGTACAACAAAGTTGTACTCGGCGAAGAACGACAGCCACCGCGCCATGCGCAGTGACAGATGTGGGCTCTTGGTAGCCGTCCGCAGCGATGCGTGGTCGGTGTACAGAGCGAACGTCTGTTCGCTCAGGAGATAGACTCGGAACTTGACGAGGGCGTAGCGCATCGCGAGCAGCTCCTTATCATGGACCGGGTAATTCCGTTCCGCCGGCTTCAGCTGTCGTTACTGATAGCTCACGACGCGTTCACGGCCTTCGTCGTCGAACTGCATGAGCGCGCATCCGATGGCGAAGTCGCTCGCATCGCAGACAACGTGGAAGGCCTTGTCGTGATCCGGGAGCGCCAGCACTGGCGCTGAAGCCATGCTCTTTTGACGGCGTCGAACGCCGTCTGCTCCACCGAGGTCCAGGACCATTCAGCGTCCTTCTTGAGCAGCTGGGAAAGGGGCGGACTATCGCCGCGAAGTTCTTCGTGTACTTGTGCAGATAGTTAGCAAGTCCGAGCCACTGTCGGACTTCCTTAACGTTCCTGGGCACTGGCCAGGAACAGATCGACGAGATCTTTTCAGGATCTGCACGAGCCTTGCTCACGTAGCAGCCGAGCACCGGAATCTCGGGTGCGCAGAATACACACTTGCGCAGGTTCGCGTACAACTTGTTTGTACGCATTGTCTCGAAGACGCGACGGAGCTGATCCAGGTGGACTTCGACGGCAGAGCGACCCGGCTCTGCCTTGCTGTGCACGAAGATGTCGTCGAAGTAGCTTGGAGCAAAGTCTCGAAGCGGCCGGAGTACCTGCGACACCATTCGGTTGAAGGTGGCAGGGGCATTCTTCAGCCCTTGCGGCCATTCCCACAGCATGCCGCTCGGCGTGCTCACCGCTGTGAGAGGCACGTCGCTCTCGCGCATCAGGATCTGATAGAAGCCATCGGTCAAGTCGATGGCGCTATAGACCTCGCTGCCTGCCATCGAGTCGAGGATGATGTCCTTGCGTGGGATCGGGGTCTGTGCCGGGATCGTCGCATCGTTGAGCTTGTTGAAGGCGTGGACGATCCGCCACCCCCTGTGGCCTTCTTCACGCAGAAGGTCGGACTCGAGTGCGGGAGATACTCTCCCGCACGTGTCCAGCTTGGCGACGACCTTCGAAGAAGTCATCAATAGCTTGCACCTGATCCCGAGGAAGCGGCCACTGCCGCGTCACGCAGTACTTCGCGCCTGGCACGAGGTCGATCTCGTGCTGCACGCCTCGATCAGCAGGAAGCGCGGCCGGGATCTTGTCCGGGAAGACGTCTGCGAACTCACGGGCGAGGTCGTAGACTGGGTTGCCTGAGGCGAGGAGCGCTTCCCACGACTGGGAAGCAAAGCGCTCTTCGCGTGCTGACTTGGGTTCAGCACCTTCAGGCCGCTCATGTTTACCTGGCGTATCGCTGACAGATGAGGCCACGGCGTTGACCGCGGCAACCGAGTCGGCGGACGCAGGAACACCGATGGGTACATCGGCGACTGGGCCCGAGGTCGTGATCATGCACAACTGCTCGATCTCACCATGCTTGAGGTCTCGCAGAAAATGCTTCCAGGACATGCCTGGAAGCTGAGTCAGCGCAGAGGCAGATCGCGGAGGATTCGCGACGCGCACTTGACGATGATGGTATTCAACGCCCGAGTGCTCGATGACGTTGAGCACCTCAACGTCGGGGCCTCATCTCCGGAGTCAGAGTCGTGCTTGGAGCGAGGGCCGAGGCCTATGCTTGTTCTTCTGCTTGCGCCGCTTCTTCTTCGCCTGTCGCGGAGCCACTGCCCGGCCGCGACCTTCTCATGCGGGAGCCCCTGCTCAACCGCGTCTTTCTCGTGCGGGAGCCTCTGCTCGACCGCGTCTTTCTTGTGCGGGAGCCCCTGCTCGACCGCGTCTTGCTTAAGCGGGAGCCCCTGCTCGACCGCGTTGTTCTCACGGAGCCCTGCTCGACCGTGACGTTCTCGTGCGGGAGCCTCTGCTCGACCGCGATATTCTTCCGCGGGAGCCGCTGCTCAACCGCACTACTCGAACTCTGTCGCCACTGCGATCTAGAGTCGGCACACGTTACACTGTTACACGCTGCGCACGAAGGGCCATCGCTCTCTTCGTGCGTCGCGAGTGTCATGGAGTCTGGATCCATGACGGCAACGTGTGGCCAAAGGTTGTTGTTGGTGGACGACCGGAGAAACGCAAGCACCGCGTCGACGTCGATGTCACGAGGTCGGACCGTGCGATTCAGCCAGTCGACGTTCGGCTGATGTCGTGAAAGCCACGGCATCCCGAAGACGCAATCAAGGATCCACCCAATTCGATCACGAGGAATTCGTCGTCCCCGTAGAAGTCATCAAACGAGTAAGCGAAGTTGACACTTCGACGCGGCAGCTGCCGCGGCTTACCGTCTGCATACTTGACGATCATTGAGCCGGGTCCTTCACGGACTCGCAGGCCTCTCGGGAGTACCGAGAGGCTCTCGGCGCGAACGAAGTTGTTCGTCGCGCCGGAATCCAGCAGGGCACGGATGGGACGCCGGGCGCCCGATACGTGGAGACTGAGAATGATCAGTCTCTTGTCGCCGCTGGAGGTGGTAGCGTTCAGCTGTGCGTACAGCACAGCGGGGCTAGGAGGGGTTCCGCCACCAAGGAACTCAAACCCTCCCTCTGCCCAGTAGGGCGCCCCGCGCCTACTGGTCGCCTCCGTTTTTGGCTGTCCGGAGTAGACAGGATCGTCGAATTCCTCGACGGTGGCGAGCACGGGGAGCCGGCGCGCGGCCACGTCCACGGCTCGAAGTCGTCGAGGACGACGTATATTGGCGCGCCGAGTTCGACTCAATCGCGTCGATCTCCATCGGCGCCGCCTCGTTGTCATCATGTGGAGTCGACGGCAGGAACGCTCGGGAGGCCGTGACGCTGTAGTCTTCACGGAGCGCCGTAGCAAAGGCCTCTTCCAATGACGCGGCAGGCTTCCGCGTCAAGTAGAAACGCTGGAAGCCAGCGTTCATACCCGTCACGAAAACATGAACCTGCGTCGTCATGTCGATCGGGTTATCCGAGATGCATGACACCAGATGACGAGCGCGCTGGATATAGTCTCTCATCGACAGCTTGCCCTGCTTCAGGTTCAGGAAGGCCGTCCGTTGTTGAACCTCGTCTTGAGGCGGCTCGAAAGCGAGTCGCAGATCGTCCTTGAGTTCGTCCATCGTCGTGAAGCACGACGGATCTGCAACACGGCGACCGAGCGCCCATTCTTTGGCTTTGCCCGACAGTTTCGACATCAAGAAGTTGGTCTGGGCAAACTCAGACGAGAGCTGTCGCGCGGCGACAGCCATGTCGATTTCGCAGAACCAGCGGTTCAGCGCCATGCGCTTGGTGCCTTCGCCGTTGTAGCTTGAGACATCGAGTTTGACGATGTCGGCCTTGTTCACCTTCGGCTGCGCGGGAGTTGTCGCTCGCAGACGTGCGTCTGCAAGCTCGCGCGCCATGAACTCTTGAGCTGCAAGACGTTGTTGTTGTTCCGACCCCGATGACAGCAGTGCCGTGATCACTGCTTCGCCGGAGATCTTGGAGAGGCGGTGAAGCCCCTCCCACTCGAATCGCGTCAGGTGGGGAACTGCTCATGTTCCAGACGCGCGCCTGACGTCCTTCGATCGTCGTCGCGCTCATCGTTCGTGGTCGTTGGAAGGACTACGAAGTGCTACCAGGTGTAACGGGGCCAAAGCGTGCCGTTACGTAAGCTTTCGCTGGGTGTTGAGGAAGCACAGTCTTGGGCTTGAGACCAAGACTCGTTGGGTTTTAGATATTTAAGTTCGGTCGCAAAACCGAACTTAAGCCTAGGATTAGCTGCCAGTTGGGGTGCTGCACGCTAATTGGCTAATATGTACCTAGATGGGCGACTATTGTCCAATGACATAGCGCCACGTCACAGCCGATCGGACTGAGACGTGTACCTACTTTTGTAACGGGGATCGCCCGTTACAGGAAAGGTGCTGCTATCCTGTAGGGACATGTTATGGCAGCGACTAGTCTTGTATGATACATGCTGGGTACTCTCTGCAGCTCTGCATCGAATACAAGAAGTATTACAAGTCATTGTTTGTCGGGCTTGTAGATCTCACGAATATCAATGCCTACATCGTCTATAATGCTCGGTGAGTCTCTGACAACCTGCGAAAGATGAGCCACGTGAAGCAGCTACAGCTAGAGCTTTGCCATCTACGTGATAAAGACTAGGAGGCACTGCGGAACAACGAAACTCTACAACCTACACCTTCGAAGGCGTTAGACCAGCGTCATTGCTCACCAGCCGCTCCAGAATGACGAGTGGCGTCCAGGAAATAACGGCCAAGAAGAAAGCGGCGAAACAGATAATGCAAAGTATGCCCGCTTCTAAAGGGCACAGATGACGCTCGCGGAGGTGACTCCTAGGTCTACTGCAGAGAAATGCTAGCTACCGAATCCGTCCAAGAAGCCGCTGGCATGACGCGTCTTCCTGTGCGACTAAGTGCAGCACGCACAACGGCTCCGCGATGTCTTGCTTCGAGATCTGGCACAAGGCATGGCGCAACGGCCCGCTGCTTCCAT
>JAAVTI010001093.1:0-94087 GCA_011947335.1 Phytophthora constricta | reverse complement strand
ACGAAGGGGCCGGCTCACACGCTGGCACGCCTCACAAGAACGAACCCATTTGCGGACCCACTTGTACATGTGGGGCCAGTAGAAATCGCGTGAGAGCGCGACGTAGGTCTTCTCGCGACCGAGGTGTCCACCACTCGGGCTGTCGTGATACTCGTGAAGGATCTGGGCGCGGATATCGTCGTCGCATGGCACGACGACCCGAGGAGAGTCATCGCGATCGATGCCGTAATAAAGCAGATCACCGTCGAAGCTGTAGCGAGATCGACGCGCATAGGCGCCGTCAGGCGACGCAGCGCTCGGAGGGGTCGCGGAGATAGTTGATGACGCCGGAGTAAAACACGTCCGCGTCATACGCGGTCGCAATCTGCTGTCGCAGTGAGCCGGCAGCGTGTACAGAGACCGCATTGACGCCCGACGCCACACAAATCGCACAATCGTCGTCATCATCCGCATCGACCACCGGGAACGACTTAGAACGTGGGTCGTAGTCAGGCCGGCGCGAGCGCGTCGGCGAGGATGTTCGACTTCCCAGGCTTGTAGTGTACAACAAAGTTGTACTCGGCGAAGAACGACAGCCACCGCGCCATGCGCCGTGACAGATGTGGGCTCTGGTAGCCGTCCTCAGCGATGCGTGGTCGGTACAGAGCGAACGTCTGTTCGCTCAGGAGATAGACTCGGAACTTGACGAGGGCGTAGCGCATCGCGAGCAGCTCCTTATCATGGACCGGGTAATTCCGTTCCGCCGGCTTCAGCTGTCGTGACTGATAGCTCACGACGCGTTCACGGCCTTCGTCGTCGAACTGCATGAGCGCGCATCCGATGGCGAAGTCGCTCGCATCGCAGACAACGTGGAAGGCCTTGTCGTGATCCGGGAGCGCCAGCACCGGCGCTGAAGCCATGCTCTTTTGACGGCGTCGAACGCCGTCTGCTCCACCGAGGTCCAGGACCATTCAGCGTCCTTCTTGAGCAGCTGGGAAAGGGGACGGACTATCGCCGCGAAGTTCTTCGTGTACTTGTGCAGATAGTTAGCAAGTCCGAGCCACTGTCGGACTTCCTTAACGTTCCTGGGCACTGGCCAGGAACAGATCGACGATCTTTTCAGGATCGCCAGCCTTGCTCACGTAGCAGCCGAGCACCGGAATCTCGGGTGCGCAGAATACACACTTGCGCAGGTTCGCGTACAACTTGTTTGTACGCATTGTCTCGAAGACGCGACGGAGCTGATCCAGGTGGACTTCGACGGCAGAGCGACCCGGCTCTGCCTTGCTGTGCACGAAGATGTCGTCGAAGTAGCTTGGAGCAAAGTCTCGAAGCGGCCGGAGTACCTGCGACACCATTCGGTTGAAGGTGGCAGGGGCATTCTTCAGCCCTTGCGGCCAGCCATTCAGCATGCCGCTCGGCGTGCTCACCGCTGTGAGAGGCACGTCGCTCTCGCGCATCAGGATCTGATAGAAGCCATCGGTCAAGTCGATGGCGCTATAGACCTCGCTGCCTGCCATCGAGTCGAGGATGATGTCCTTGCGTGGGATCGGGGTCTGTGCCGGGATCGTCGCATCGTTGAGCTTGTTGAAGGCGTGGACGATCCGCCACCCCCTGTGGCCTTCTTCACGCAGAAGGTCGGACTCGATGCGGGGAGATGCTCTCCCGCACGTGTCCAGCTTGGCGACGACCTTCGAAGAAGTCATCAATAGCTTGCACCTGATCCCGAGGAAGCGGCCACTGCCGCGTCACGCAGTACTTCGCGCCTGGCACGAGGTCGATCTCGTGCTGCACGCCTCGATCAGCAGGAAGCGCGGCCGGGATCTTGTCCGGGAAGACGTCTGCGAACTCACGGGCGAGGTCGTAGACTGGGTTGCCTGAGGCGAGGAGCGCTTCCCATGACTGGGAAGCAAAGCGCTCTTCGCGTGCTGACTTGGGTTCAGCACCTTCAGGTCGCTCATGTTTACCTGGCGTATCGCTGACAGATGAGACCACGGCGTTGACCGCGGCAACCGAGTCGGCGGACGCAGGAACACCGATGGGTACATCGGCGACTGGGCCCGAGGTCGTGATCATGCACAACTGCTCGATCTCACCATGCTTGAGGTCTCGCAGAAAATGCTTCCAAGACATGCCTGGAAGCTGAGTCAGCGCAGAGGCAGATCGCGGAGGATTCGCGACGCGCACCTGACGATGATGGTATTCAACGCCCGAGTGCTCGATGACGTTGAGCACCTCAACGTCGGGGACCTCAGCTCCGGAGTCAGAGTCGTGCTTGGAGCGAGGGCCGAGGCCTATGCTTGCTCTTCTGCTTTGTCGCTTCTTCTTCGCCTGTCGCGGGAGCCACTGCCCGGCCGCGACCTTCTCATGCGGGAGCCCTTGCTCAACCGCGTCTTTCTCGTGCGGGGGCCTCTGCTCGACCGCATTTTTCGTGCGGGAGCCCCTGCTCGATCGCGTCTTGCTTAAGCGGGAGCCCCTGCTCGACCGCGTTGTTCACACGGGAGCCCCTGCTCGACCGTGACGTTCTCGTGCGGGAGCCTCTGCTCGACCGCGATATTCTTCCGCGGAGCCGCTGCTCAACCGCACTACTCGAACTCTGTCGCCACTGCGATCTAGAGTTGGCACACGTTACACTGTTACACGCTGTGCACGAAGGGCCATCGCTCTCTTCGTGCGTCGCGAGTGTCATGGAGTCTGGATCCATGAAACGGCAACGTGTGGCCAAAGATTGTTGGTGGTGGACGACCGGAGAAACGCAAGCACCGCGTCGATGTCGATGTCACGAGTCGGACCGTGCGATTCAGCCAGTCGACGTTCGGCTGATGTCGTGAAAGCCGCGGCATCCCGAAGACGCAATCAAAGGATCCACCCAATTCGATCACAAGGAATTCGTCGTCCCCGTAGAAGTCATCAAACGAGTAAGCGAAGTTGACACTTCGACGCGGCAGCTGCCGCGGCTTACCGCCTACATACTTGACGATCATTGAGTCGGGTCCTTCGCGGACTCGCAGGCCTCTTGGGAGTACCGAGAGGCTCTCGGCGCGAACGAAGTTGTTCGTCGCGCCGGAATCCAGCAAGGCACGGATGGGACGCCGGGCGCCCGATACGTGAAGACTGAGAACGATCAGTCTCTTGTAGCCGCTGGAGGTGGTAGCGTTCAGCTGTGCATACAGCACAACGGGGCTAGGAGGGGTTCCGCCACCAAGGAACTCAAACCCTCCTTCTGCCCAGTAGGGCGCCCCGCGCCTACTGGTGGCCTCCGTTTTTGGCTGTCCGGAGTAGACATAATCGTCGAATTCCTCGACGGTGGCGAGCACGGGAGCCGGCGCGCGGCCACGTCCACGGCTCGAAGTCGTCAAGGACGACGTATATTGGCGCGCCGAGTTCGACTCAATCGCTTCGATCTTCATCGGCGCCGCCTCGTTGTCATCATGTGGAGTCGACGGCAGGAACGCTCGGGAGGCCGTGACGCTGTAGTCTTCTCGGAGTGCCGTAGCAAAGGCCTCTTCCAATGACTTGGCAGGCTTCCGCGTCAAGTATAAACGCTGGAAGCCAGCGTTCATACCCGTCACGAAAACATGAACCTGCGTCGTCATGTCGATTGGGTTATCCGAGATGCATGACACCTGATGGCGAGCGCGCTGGATATAGTCTCTCATCGACAGCTTGCCCTGCTTCAGGTTCAGGAAGGCCGTCCGTTGTTGAACCTCGTCTTGAGGCGGCTCGCAAGCGAGTCGCAGATCGTCTTTGAGTTCGTCCATCGTCGTGAAGCATGACGGATATGCAATACGGCGACCGAGCGCCCATTCTTTGGCTTTGCTCGACAGTTTCGACATCAAGAAGTTGGTCTGGGCAAACTCCGACGAGCTGTCGCGCGGCGACAGCCATGTCGATTTCGCAGAACCAGCGGTTCAGCGCCATGCGCTTGGTGCCTTCGCCGTTGTAGCTTGAGACGTCGAGTTTGACGATGTCGGACTTGTTCACCTTCGGCTGCGCGGGAGTTGTCGTTCGCAGACGTGCGTCTGCAAGCTCGCGCGCCATGAACTCTTGAGCTGCAAGACGTTGTTGTTGTTCTGACCCCGATGACAGCAGTGCTGTGATCACTGCTTCGCCGGAGATCTCGGAGAGGCGGTGAAGCGCCTCCCACTCGAATCGCTTCAAGTGGGGAACTGCTCATGTTCCAGACGCGCGCCCGACGGTCCTTCGATCGTCGTCGCGCTCATCGTTCGTGGTCGTTGGAAGGACTACGAAGTGCTACCAGGTGTAACGGGGCCAAAGCGTGCCGTTACGTAAGCTTTCGCTGGGTGTTTGAGGAAGCACAGTCTTGGGCTTGAGACCAAGACTCGTTGGGTGTAGATATTTAAGTTCGGTCGCAAACCGAACTTAAGCCTAGATTAGCGAGTTGGGGTGCTGCACGCTAATTGGCTAATATGTACCTAGATGGGCGACTATCGTCCAATGACATAGCGCCACGTCACAGCCGATCGGACTGAGACATGTACCTACTTTTGTAACGGGGTCACCCCGTTACAGGAAAGTGCTGCTATCCTGTAGGGACATGTTATGGCAGCGACTAGTCTTGTATGATACATGCTACAGGTACTCTCTGCAGCTCTGCATCGAATACAAGAAGTATTACAAGTCATTGTTTGTCGGGCTTGTAGATCTCACGAATATCAATGCCTACATCGTCTATAATGCTCGGTGAGTCTCTGACAACCTGCGAAAGATGAGCCACGTGAAGCAGCTACAGCTAGAGCTTTGCCATCTACGTGATAAAGACTAGGAGGCACTGCGGAACAACGAAACTCTACAACCTACACCTTCGAAGGCGTTAGACCGAGCGTCATTGCTCACCAGCCGCTCCAGAATGACGAGTGGCGTCCGGGAAACAACGGCCAAGAAGAAAGCGGCGAAACAGATAATGCAAAGTATGCCCGCTTCTAAAGGGCACAGATGACGCTCGCGGAGGTGACTCCTAGGTCTACTGCAGAGAAATGCTAGCTACCGAATCCGTCCAAGAAGCCGCTGGCATGACGCGTCTTCCTGTGCGACTAAGTGCGGCACACGCACAACGGCTCCGCGATGTCTTGCTTCGAGATCTGGCACAAGGCATGGCGCAACGGCCCGCTGCTTCCATAGAAAGCAGGCAAACGCAAGATTCGGGCGAGGATGCCAGGCGCGCCCAGCGATTGACGGAGGAGACGAAAGAGACAAGGAGGGAAGTGTGTCGTCAGGTGATGAGTCGACGGCGAGCGGCCCTCACCAGCCGAAGCGAGCTCGTACTGCTTGGTAAGCAACAGTACATGCGTATATCAATGTATCACATCATTGCATTCATAGCGTTTGTTCTTGCTTGCCTTTTCGTTGCAGCTGCTTTTCACTGCAAACGCAAATTGCTGACCTTCGATGTCAGGCGCTTATCACCAATCTGCGCCGTCCTTACTCGCCCACATACATGTTAGCCAACTGACGTGTATCATCGCTTCAGTCCGACCACTACAAAAGATGGATATACAATATTAATAGGGACCCCGTCTTCCAGGGATAGGTTAATCTTGCGCCTTTCCAATATACATGATATCAAAACATTTTGCTTTCAATATGGGAGCCCTTACCCGGACATACAAGTATTTGTTGGCCGATGGAGGGGGGTCGGCCCCGGGCTCAAGGCGTTAAGAATGCACTTGCGTACACGAAGAAGGCGCTCAAGCAAGTGATGGTCTACCTTTATTCAATTGGTGTCACAGCTTCCGATTGCGGCGCTGCTGTGCTTGCTCCGGTTCCTCTTTGGACGGGCGTCCGATCTGTCGCTTCTCTGCAAGGTAAACCCTGTCCATCGGATCGGGGGAATATGTGTCCTTCGCTTGATTCGTGTCAAGACGTTCACAAGGTATCTCTCTCTTTCTGACGACGATTTCACCGCATGTCCACTGCTAGCCATCACTGTGAGCTCTTGCAACTCAATCAGCGCCGGCGGGTGCACTGTTGAACCATCTTCCTGAACAGCAAGTGGCGACGGAAGCTTCCCTTACCCGACAGCGCCGCTTATCGACCCGATCGACCATCCGGAAGCTGTTGCCCCGCTTGAGGCAGCCTCGAACGAGGACAAACCGCTTGACGGCACTTCTGTAATCCATAGCTACGTGAATCCTGTCTTGATCAAAATTGTGCCTGCCACTGGTGTTGCTCAACGCTTGACATTCCATTCTTGTCGACGCGGCGGAGCTCAACGCGCCAACGGTCTTGGCATGTGCGTGCAGTGGATCTTTGACAGAGGAGCCTCGAATATGACGGCAACAAATAAGGCCTTTGGGTACGTGTTCAACACCCCAGCAGAGGACCGCCAGGTCGCTCGTGTCTTGAGCAACCACGACCCATATACCCGTGTCTCATTGCTTTCACTTGATGTTTTCGACTCGCAGACGCAGCATCTAATTCGGTTGGTCTCGTCGGCTTTATTTTCGTCGTCTTCGGGCCTGGAATTGAAGCAATACAATGTTAACTCAAACGTACTGGATACTGTCATGGTATACCCTTCTTCGTCACTATCCGGAATTGAAGACTCTATCGTCAACCGGTCTTGTAATCCTGACGTTGGAAGCTTGTGATGTGGAAAAAGGATTATCCGTAAACGACCTGCTAGCTTGGTCGTCATACTTAACCAACAGCCCAAGTACAACATAGGACTCCACAACCACATGTCAAGAAAACCCAAGCAATATCACCCAGCACCCGGTATTCCTTGTCAAACAGCATTGATTGAGCAGTTAATCCAGGTCAACAAAAAATTTGGTGCTCGGCTGTCTGTAATGGAAGACAATATATCGAACAAGCACCCACGGGCATCTACAAAAGCAGATGTATCTACAAAACCAGACATACGTGAGGACCAAAGCGAACAGAAGTCTTCGGTAAAGCGGCGTCATAACTCTCCGGCTTTGAGCTTGAAAGATGCTTGGTTCGCATAATAACGCAACAACCACGAATGTGGAGCATAACGGACGCGGAGACCAAGCACGCACGCTCGATTACAAAGGTGATTGTCGCATTCTTGAAGCTCTTCCTTCCCAGCGGCTTTAGCTTGGACGAAGACTCTACTCGTTACCGTGCCAATGTCGTTGAGACGGGGCTCTAGTGGAGAAGGAAATGCTGCCGTTTCTGCAGCAGTACAGCATTACCGCTCGCGGTGCCCAAAATGTATTGAAGTCCGTCCGAAAATTGCACAAGTCTGGTCATATGAACGGGCACATTCGTAAGTTCCAACAACGTCAATGCCAAGGTCTCATCAATGATCATGCGCCTCTACACACGTACAGCGTCATTAGATTATCAGCCATGCAGTAATTAAATACTGCACCCATCCAGCCACTTCACAGCCACTCGTTTCTCGTGATTCCTTTCTTGCTGCACTCTTGTTTGCTCATTCTTAGTTCTGTTCCTCCTCCACACGCTTTAGATGCCCTTCAAGAAACCCACCAAGAACGGCATCAGCTCCGCTAAGGAATTGAAGACGCTGTGCATCAATGTAGCGAGCACGTGCAAGAATCGAGTTAATGATGAGGCAATTCGTCATCTTCGACTTACCATGAACTTGTGGTGTAGCGAGGCAGCGAAAAGGCCTTCGCTGGCCACTAACGCACGGCGTCAGTCTATCGACTACGGAGGGGTACTCCGATCGTGCGTGTGGATGCTGAATTTCTTCTCACCTTGTGTACCCTTCGGTGGGCTAGCTCTACTCATCTGATGTCTCAGGAGGATGCGCGTGCATCAGGTGAACCGCCTTGGCGGGGCGCGGGACTGGGGTGCTGCTACGCGGTATGTTCTTCAGGCAGCAGCGGGTTGGGTTGTCGACAGCGATCGAGTAGCTCGAGACCGGGGTCGACGGGCCAGAAAATAGTCTGGGCCCTGGGGGTTGCCTTGTGGGATATGTGCGTTGCCTTTCTTTCCTTTCCTTGTGGCAGACCGCTTCTGATAGCGGGATCTTGGGTGAGAGAGGTTGACCCTGGCCAAACTTTCCAGGGGATCCAACGTGCTCTTCCACGACGCGCAGCGATCACTTAGTGGGCCAATGTAGTTCCCACCTGGGGTGAAGTCCGAGGGTGCTTGTGCAGAAGGGGGCAAATTCAACTATGTTTGTTCTTTAAGATTGCTATCACGCTCTACCTCCTGTCTATCCTCTACTATGTTCTTGCGTTTACCTTGAAACGTGGTACACTGGCTTCTGCCGCTTAATGATAGCCGCAAAGATCGCATCTCTCCGTGGGTACAACTCAGTTCACCACCTCCTTATCTTCCTCGTTCCATGGGTCCCACGACTCGTCCAATCCAATTACTGCGTTGGAATGATTGTACCGATCTGACCGAACTCGGTCAGATCAGTGCATCCAAATGATCGCTCCGATCTGGTCGAACTCGTCCAGATCAGGTTGTCAGAATGTTTGCGCCTGGTGATCCAGATATGTTCGGCGCTTCGGAGTGGGGTAAGGGTAAGTTACACCCAGCCTAATTACGTTACAGGTAGCCAGTTTCGATACCCCAACCGTGCCCACTGTATCCAGATCTTCTCCCATCAATCAACGTCCCTCAATCTCCAATGTGCTCCACCACAAACTCAACCGTCGCCTCCATCAACCTTCTCCTTGAAGCGATCGAAGTGGTCTTCATGTCCTTGGCAGAGCGCAAGAAACGTCGGGCTACTCTTGAAGATGTTTGCGAGTGGCTTGCTCCTCCTGCAATCGTAGACGATAAAGCGGACGTTGCCGAAGACACCGAAGGCAAGGAACTTTACTACATCCGCAAGATCTTCAACTAGAAGTGCTTGAAAGGAAAGATCTACTACCTCGTCGACTGAGAGGCGACATGGGAGCCACGCAGGAACTTGAGCCGCACCATTGTTGAGCAGGAGCGCCACCTGTTAGTCCGCAAGAAGTTCTTCGAGGACGAGGCTGTGAAAAACAACACGCTCAACACCACGGAAGGGTAACAAGAACAGAAGCATTTGAGAGGCAAACATCGTTGTATTACACATTTATACAATGTAAGAGGTAGAGGTAGACTCGAACAACAATGTTAATGGCTGAGAGCAGAACACAAAGCTTAACTTCCTTTCGGAACAGCAATGTTAACCTTTGATTCTCATAGCACACAGAGTTTAACTCGAGAGAGAGCTCCACAGCCCACACATACACACACGCAAGCTTACACAAACACTACTCGACTTGTGCCCAAGAGCGGGAAGAGCAGGAATGTCACAAAAGCCAGTCTGTCCGCGTATTTACGCGGCTACAGTAAAAATTGGCCTTTTACGACAACATTCTTTTAGTGGACCCCGAGTTTTTGATGTGGCCCTCATTTCTTATTCGCATGCTGCAGAGCTCAAGTCTCTGCAGCCCAAAAACAAGCGTTTTTGTTTTGTTGCCCGTATTTCAGCCATTTCTGAGCCTGTGAACGTGCCTACAAACGTGCCGTTTCGGCCATTCTAACCTTGCTCAAATCTACGCGTGTTTTCAAGTTACCTTACCCCAATTTTACCTCGCCAATTCACTTAAGTTCAACCCGTCCCTTCTTTACCGTCGGAGAAGGTCGGAGATTTTTGGTATGTACGCGTATGATGCTCAAGGACATGGGCCACGAGCAGGTCAAACGAACCTAGATCCAGGAGAACAACCGAGGAACGATTGCGCTGGCAAGCAACGCGAGCTGCCATTCGAGGACAAAGCAGTGGACATCCGCCACCAGTTCATACGCGAGAACGTGGAGCGCGGAAATGGTCAAGGCCGACTACGTTGACACGAAGCACCAGCTAGCTGACATGCTGACGAACGCAATCGGCACCAAGATGCCCAAGTACTTGCGTGAGGCGAGCGGCATCAGGGAAAGGGCACCGCGCCGTAGCGGTGAGTGGGGTTTTGGAGTGACACTGCTATGCACGATTCGCTTCAAAATTCCGGACCGTGAACACGGTTCACGCTGAAACGTTCCAGGTCGGACTCCTAAATTAAACTACCAGAATGGGTGGTCACAGAGGACAACAGGAGAACAAAGGGGATAGGACAGATAGGGCAGATTTAAGTAACGTTAATCTACTCACTTTGGCATTTGCCCTCTACTCCAAACCAACATGCACCAGTCCACAAACTTGCGAGAACTGTAGGTTTGTTACATTTGAGGTGAATGAAGTAGTAGCAAATTTTCGTATGGTCAATGAGGATACGTCAGCGATGTCGTCTGAACCCCGGGCCAACGTGCACGAGTCGATAGCGCCTTCGCCGGCGGTGCTATATCACTGAAAATGGCACAGCCCCTCAATAGATCCACATGGAGCGGTCACTCAGGCAACTGACAAGTGTCGGCGTGTTTGTCCAAAACGCTCAACGCCATTAATTTCCTTGTTATTAATCTTCTTACAGGGTTTTACAAAGTTACTTGCTATTCGTATGAGTATACTCTTTCTAATATCAATCCGGTCAGCAATCGGTCAGCACTTAATTTTCGCAGTACATATAATATATGTATTAATATTATAGGATCGGAGAGGTTGGTATGGAGATGGAGTCATATTATGGTGGGGAGATGTTCCCGTGATACAACTGAGAAATAGCACCAGTGCCAGACGAAGGGCAGTGTAGATCGGTGACACGAGGATTAGCGTGCGTGAAATTTGTTTGTGGCGGCATTGTGAAGGACTTCGGATTTCGTCGCCACTTTCATGGAGAACGGAATTCGCGGACAGGTGGAACTTCAAGGAGGCAGGACATTACAGGGGCATATCATCCCTGTCTAGTTGTAGGCATTGCGAACGCGTCAACTTTGAAGTCGCTTTTGGATTTACTTTCAGTTTGTCACTTGGTCTTGTACTAACAGGTACTTATTCCGCGCGGTTCCCATACATATAACACCTCGTAGCAACAAGGTATTGGGTTTAATGTTGCGCGTTGTTTATACGGTACTCACCGAACCTGTACTGGTCCGTTTTGAAACAGCGGGCAGGTAGCACCAAAAAGGAGTATATCTTTGTTAATATCGATCTGTTTTCGGTCGTGGTTTGCTGCAAAATTTTCAGGAGAAAGAATCGGTGTGCGTGCTGTGCCATGTGGCTAAGTTTTATTACGTTTAGAAGATGTTGTGCCACAAACAACGTATTCTGGAGTCTTTCAGCAAATGAAGTGCTTATTATGCAGAAAAATAGTTGTTGTCAAACCAAATTAATCCCCTATCAAAAAAGGATAAATAGCGTGGGAATGGCAGATGACCACTGTTTCGGAACGGTGTACGTACCTGTCATTTACGACTATAGATTAGAAATAGAAACGCTCAATAGAAACGTATAGTATATGTCCTTATCATCACCGGGGTCCGGACCGGGACCGGTCCCACAGTCCGTTTCGTAGCAAATCAATCCAGTTATCACCCTTTTTAGGTCGAAATAAACGTTTATTGGGCGCCTAGTTGTCTAGGTGTTGGTTGGACGAAATTGTGTGACTTTCTGGAGGTCTGAGGGGGCGCAAGACTGTCAGGCGCGTGCAAGAGCAAAGATCGCGCGAAAAAGACAGCATGGGAAAGGAGACTCGAATGCGAGTTGCGCTGAAGGAGTCAGTCCAGCGAACGTATGACAAGGCTATCACGCTAAGACCTAAGAATACGAAGAGGACATACGTCAATCGGCAGCAGGAGTTCTTAGACTGGTGCTCAGCGAAAGGTCCTGCGTTTAATGACTTAACTCGATTCACAGTAACAGGAGAAAAACTTCATCTTTGCCTGGAGGAGGGTGTTATTGGCCGGGTCAAGCGGCACAAGAGTGGCAGCAAAAACAGCGAGAGAATCGAAACAGTTGGGCGCTCCACAGTAAACTCCTTCGTAGCAGCAATGGTGGACCTATGGAAGCAGCAATCTAGGGCAAATGTGAACTGTAACCCTTCTCCCCGTGATGAAGCTGTGACTACACTACTGAAGTTGACACATTTTGGGGAGGACGAACGGAAGAGAAAAATTCGAGGACCATGGTACAGACACACTCTTGGATGGCTCTACTACTGTAGACCAGATAGAAAGGATAGCGCGATTTTTCTGGACCCCGGCACGCGATTTAGGCAAACAGCTGCGGAATTTGGTTGCTTTCCTGTTGAGTCATATTGCGTTGATGAGAGGGAGTCGGCGCGAATGATGGAATTGGCGATTTACACTCTCTTACCCGCAAAAATGAAGGCTACACCCCAAGCAAAGCTCTTGTTATGGTAATGCGACAAGGCAAAACAAATCAAGTGGGTCGAATTGAAGTTGGCGCGTGCATGCGAAATAAGAATGTCGAGATTTGCCCTCATGGAATGCTTGGGTTTTATCTGTTTTGGCGTTGGCACGTAGATGGCGAAGCATTTCCAGATTTTTCATCGTCTGAAAACTGGTATCCGATTAAGTTGTTAAAAACTGGGAAAGATGCGACAAAAGCGATGTCTTACAAAGTGCATAGCGAAGCTATCACCGCGGCTTTGAAGCACATCGGCGTCCACAGCAAGGCGAAAACTCACATTGGCCGTGGATCGGAATCTCGAATGGCCGATCTAGGTGGTGCAAGTGAGTCCCAAATACGTCGGCTAGGTCGTTGGAACAACCAAGCAATGGAGAAATGTTACCTCACGTCACTTTCGAGGGAGGCCATGCGCACACTCGCAGGATTTGAGCCGAGTAAAGGCAGTGTTTTTGCCCGTGCTTCCGTTGAGCCCCCGTTGGCATTGCACAGCAGGATATTTCCTCAGATTGGGAGTTGGCAACAGGCTATTAATGCAGGAACAGCGGAGCAGTCACTTGCCACCGGGGGTTTTCTAGAGTTACTTCAATACTTTCGTAAAGTCGTGCTCCAGGATGCAGTATTGTTGCAGAAATGCATGCCATCCTACCCGATTTGGCGCCATGATATCTTTATATCCTGTGAATTCAAGCAGTTTAGCAGTGAGGCTGCGACAGCTATGGATACAATGGAAAATTCATCCGAGCAGCGACTCCAGAAAGCCTTACCACTGCTGAATGCAAAACTTGATGGAGTACACCAGGATCTGAAACATTCGTTGAATCAAGTATTCTCAGAAATGCGAAGTATTGGGGATAATCTCAGAAACGTCATGGATGTCTTAGGCCCTCTTCAAGTAGGAACGGCTGTTGTGCAAGTGCAGCTTCTACCAGGAAACCAAGCCAATAATCACACTTCAACCCCGCTTGTAGCGTCTACACCTGATCCATCCACAGCCTCGCCAACTTTTATCGAGTCACATACTTTGCACATGTACTACTCCGTTCCGTAATGATAGTTGGGTACACATATCTCCTGCCCGGGATTCGTGGAAAACGAGCAGACTGTCACATTATTGGCAGAAAACGACGCGTCTTGTTGTGCTATGTGTTTCGATGTGTCGCTTGCCGACAGGCAACCATTTTTCGCGCCACAACGGCAAAATGAATGGCCACGGGGACCGAAAGCATGCTCGACGTCCTAGATGTCGCCCATCCCCACCGATTTGACACTCCCGCCTCCACTAAAGCCATCGTCATTTGCAGATTAGCATCCACCCACACCCACACCCGCCCCGCCAAGCAAATTTGCAATGCCTACCGCATCCAACTGCAGCACCGCCAAGAAGAACGTCACCGACGAGCAGAGACAGAAGATCGTGGCTGCTGTCCTCGCAAGGTCCGTCAACGGCGTGCCCAGGAAGGGCGCGTTCATCGAAGTTGCCGCGAGCTTTCCGTTCACATCAGTTACAGTCTCGCGTCTGGCGCCGAGCCGCAGACAACGCAAAATTGAACGGGTCCTATGACACCACGTCGCATGTTCGAGGTCGGGCCGGCCGGCCTAAGATTGATCGCAGCAGGGAACTGGAGCGATTGCGCTCCGTGCCGCTCACACAGCGCACAACGATTCGTTCTGCGGCAGCAGCCTGCGGATTGGCACCGACAACGCTCTATCGACGTGTTCAAGATGGCGTCCTCCGCTCGGCTGTCAGTGTGACCAAACCCTTGCTCACAGAAGATAACAAGATGCAGCGTTTGCGCTTCTGCCTCAGTCACGTGGACAAAGCTACTCGCCTTTTTGATGACATGCTTGATGTGGTGCATGTTGACGAGAAGCTTTTCTTCGTGACTGAGGTCAAAAAGCGCTTCTATCTGTTGCCCGACGAGGACACGCCGTATCGTGCTCTTAAAGCAAGCGTCACATCACTAAGGTGATGTTCCTGGCCGCTGTAGCCCGTCCGCGATGGGACCCAACCACAGACAGCCACTTTGGTGGCCTTATTGGCATCTGGCCGTTTGTTGAGCAACGTCCGGCGCAGCGATCGAGTCGCAATCGACCTGCGGGTACAATGGAAACCCACAATGTAAACATATCTAAGACTTCCTACCGAGCGATGCTCATCGACCACACCATTCCAGCCATTTGCGCCCAAATGCCGCCTCTTCAAGGACATGCAACCACAACGATCCAGCAAGACAACGCCTCTCCTCACATCTCCCCAACGATCCAGAATTCTGTCGGGCCACGGCAGCGACTGGAAGAGAGATCACCTTGCGCTTTCAGCCCCGAACAGTCCGGATTTAAATTGCTGTGACCTGGGCCTTTTCACGGCGATTCAAGCACGCCAACGGCTTCGACCATCGCACACAATTGACGACCTTATTGCAGCCACCGAGGCTGCCTTCTGGGAGCTGCCACCGTCTACTATTAATGCAGCGTTCCTTTCCCTGCAGTGCTCGATGAATTCGTGCATCGCAGACCGCGGCGGCAACAACTACCGAGTTGCTCACATGGCCAAGAAGAAACTGGAGCGGGAGGGACGACTTCCAACAAGCATTCAGTGCTCAACTGCAAATGAATCGTTTGTGTACATGATGGCTGACAGATAGGCAGTTGCAATACTAAAACCAAATGAAATATCGTACTATCATTCTGGAACAGGAGGAAGAGTTGTACCCTACTATGATGACGGATCGGAGTAGTACAAGCTACGGAGGGGACTCTCAACTGTTCCACAATTGTGACATGAATGGTCGACAGGCTTGGACGGTGCCAGTGCTGTGTGCGACCTCAAAGCTCAGTTTGGAATGAAATGGTGTAGTGCCGATGAACGCCGGTTCTTCAATAGGCGACGTCCAATTTATAGTCGTGTGACGGATATTGCAGACGAGCTCCAACAAGTAGCCTCCATGTTTCCTGCCAGGGCGACTGCCATAGCTGTGGACGCCGTGGAACAGCTCTGTGTGTACGGCTCTGTGTGTACGGCTCTGTGTGCATGGGATTTCGACTCCAGTGATTCCGTCCACTCACCGGTAGTTGTACGTATCGGTAAGATATCCAATCAAACATCGCACACAAGTCATCAAATCTTTGCAGTTTTTGTTTCGTTTTTCTGGTGTATCTGGCGGCCTCCATAAACGTGTACAATTCAGATCCACACGCACGAACTACTCCCGCTTCCAAGGTAATTTCCCGATATATGAAGTAATCCAAAGCTGCTTGCGTCAAGGAAGCATCCGATTGCAAACTATCCAAATCTTCGGTAAACAGGTGCGCAGTTCGATGGTTTTCCGGGTCTTCGAGATCCGTCCACACTAACACAGCATCGGATTTATCAGGTCGCTTTCGGAAATCAGCATTCGACTTACACAGAACTGCATTTTTACAGTAGTATCCTTGGGGCTGCTCGGATCGCAATTTTCATCACTTTCGTTATATCCCTAGTGGAAATGCCGGGTCACCATGACGGAACATGTAGTCTTGTCGGATTTCTGCTGCCTTGTTCAGCCAGCGCTTCCTCAGGGCTCTCCCAGCGCGGGATCACAGCCAGGCTTCTGCCGCCGTGTTGCACCCTGGCTCCTCTTGCAAAACTTGCTCTTGAGCAATGCTCGCAGCTCAGTCTAATATTTCGGCGCCTACAGCGGCGGCGTAGGCCCAAAAGCCTCTGTGACAACGCATGACGATACTTGAGTAGTGGAGGCAAGGAGGCGAGGAGGTAGGAGTGAGTGAGAGGCTTCTGCAGAGCGAGGCTTTTGTAGCAATGGGAGCCTTCCAAAACCCACCCAAACGCATTTTCATTTTGCGTCATCGGCCGAAACCCTAATCGCAAAAAATGGGACTGCCAAACACGCTTCTGGACCACCAAAATCAGCCCCATTTCGTGCCGCATGTCGTGCCTCGTTTCCGAACCGAACAAGTGCTCCATGCGGCTGCAAATAATTGCAGCCCTCATCGAGGCGAGGACCAAGCGTCGGCGAGCGAAACTACTCCTCGCTTTGATGAGCACTCTGTTGTCTCTCTCCTTTCGTTCACGCTCTCGCGTCTCACGCTCAACACGGCGCTGCTCCTCTCTGCGCTCTTCTGCTTCATCGCGCTCACGCCGGTACTGCAGTTCACGTTGATGCGCACGCTCATCCATCGATGCAAACATCGCCATCAGGCTGGTCGTCGTTGCATCCGTCCCCTCTTCGTGTTCCAGGCGCTCGATCAGTCGGTCCACATGCTTTCGCTTCTGCGCGGACTGCGACAGCGATGAAGCGTTCGAAGACGCCAACGAGTTCGAGAGACTCGTGAGCTCACTTGTGGTGAGACCGCCCCGCTGGCGATCACCAGATGCCGATGGTAGAGCAGGTGCCGATGGAGGAGCTGGAGCTGGCGGCGTCAGAGGCGCTGTTGGCGTGTCGGGCAACTTTGGCAGAAGCGCGACGGCTTCTGGCTCTGGCTGAGTGTCGGCTGACGCTTCTTCTTGCTCCGCATCGTCGCTTTCGTTGCCTTCGTCAAGGTCAACCACACCACCGCGATTCTCAATCTGACGGTTGACTCGCTTAGCCCTGGCCACCTCTGGCGGACACGCTAGATCGCCGGTTGGCTTGGCAACGTTCTTGAGCTTGTAGAACTTACGCTTGATCGATTCTGCAGGCAAACGACGAGTGTAGCAGAGCTGGACGTTGTCCCACTCGTTTGAACCAAGGGGAGTTGCTGTTCAATTAGTGTGAGCATTAGATCGAGCTCAGAAGCAGGCCAGCGGCCACCTCTAGTCCCCATGATGCTTTCCCGAATGTGAGTTGCGAGCGCGGTGCGATCTCGTAGCTCCGCCACAGTCAGTCAACTTTTTGGGTCGGCCCTCAAATTTGCGGAGACCCCAAAATCGTCTCCCCAAAAATGGGTAGCCCAAATAACCCTAACCAGCGCGTTTTGGTAAGAAGTTGGTTTGTTCCAAATTTGGACACTGGGAGGGTTTTGGAAGACTTCCAATGGCCCACAAGAAAGCTTCAGCAGTCTATTAGGCATCTGCTATTGGTTCAAATGTGAGCTTGCTGTTATTTACGTGCGGTCTCCAACTGGATACTTACCGCCAAAAAACCGGGTCTCGGGCTCAGTCTGCGGAAGGGATGATAACCCTTCATTAACGACTATAGATTAAAATTGCTTACCGGCTGGGCCGGGGAGGTTCGAAGTTTGGAACCGTTCTGTCAATTTACCATTTACCATACTTACACTAAAATTAGGTAGGAAGGCAACGCAGCAATGAACAGTCAACTACACACATCAAAAGCAGACTTTGCTTCGATCAAGCACAATATTTCATCTACGATTCAACTACTTTAGTAAGACCAAACTTGTATTTGTGAGCCAGCGTAAGACAGATGTCGTATTATTTCTCAGCAAAACTTTTGACGAGAGCTTAAAACACCTAGTTTTAGTATGGTGCAGCGCGCATGAGTTGCGACGAGAACCCGTAGCCCGGTCGTCTTACGCCCAAAATCGGTATCTAATTGGTTCAAATTCCCACAAGCCACGCTGAAGCGATCATGGCGACCGTCCGTCATGGCCTGGGCTCGCAAGCACCTCCCGCATAACGACCTCGGACCCAAGCCCCTACACCTGCGCCTGGAGCTCTCAGTAGTGCAGACGTCCGTGATGCTTGCACAGCTTCATCAACAAAAAAGGCCAACAAAAGTTACCTAAAGGGAATCACCAAATGGATTAAGGAGAAGCTGCCATCCCCTGAAAGCTTTTTTGACGCGGACGGTGGAATTAATGTGGAGATGTTTGAGCCATCTCATTTCGAAAGGTTCCTACTTGATAAGATGAACTCAAAGTCGCTTAAAGTATCGACGCTAAGTGGTTATCGAAGTGCTGTTTGGGATATCTATCGACGGAAGAAGATTCCACTACCCCCCGAGTACACAGACGATCTAAAAGTCTTTTTCGTGGGCTGAAACGGATCGAAGCGGATAATGATCAAAATGGCACTGGACGCACGACAGGAAAATGCCCCTCTCATTTTCCCTCTACAAACGTCTCTGCAAGAAAACGATTGGTATGCTTGATAGTGGATTCGCTCATTTGTACCTGGTGCTGCAGTAGAATTTAATGTGCAGATCTAAGTCGATCGAAACAGTGCACGTGACGCATTAAAATTGTGTTGACGACAGCATTGGCTGTATTCTCCACAAAACGAAGACTAATCAAGAAGGTAGTGGTCCAAAAGACCCTCGACACATTTACAGCAACCCGCTGAACCCAAGCATGTGCTGTATTTTGGCTTTTGAATTTATTTTGCGTCAAACCCAACGCTAGGTACTGGTAAGCTTTTCCCGGGTTCGAATGAGAAAAGCACATTTTCAAAGAAGCTGAGAGTGCTATTGCGGGAGGAGACCAGTGGCAAGGCTTATGGCACACATTCTATAAGAAAAGGGGTAGCAACTCTTGCTTCCAGTGGAAGTACTGGTGGCCCGTCAATGGCAAGTGTGTGTCTGCGCTGCGGGTGGTCGCTAGGTGGAGTACAAGACCGCTACATTCGCTACGAATCTGCAGGTGACCAGTTCCTGGGCCGTGTTGTGGCAGAGCTTCCACTCAACTCGCCCGATTTTGCAATGCTACCACCACACTTCGCAGAAGTAAACGACAGTGTTATTGACGCAGCACTACAGGCGATGTTTCCGTCAATAAGTAAGGATGCAAATATGCACCCGATTTTAGCACTCTGTCTGGCATCACTGTTCGAGCATGCCACATTCCTGAGGCAAACGGTACCCGCCAACCACCTACTATTGGCCTCAGCCATATTTCGAGACGAAAATATGATGCATTCACTGTATCTCAAAGTGGTGCGTGGGAATACGTCCTCGCTGATCCCAACAGGAATTCCGCTATATATTCACCTATACCAGCAGCAGCGAGAGACTCAAGAAGCCGTTGAGCGCATGCCTGATGTTTTGTTGAGCGGGATCTCGAAGCTTTTGGACGAAAAGGGAGTTGGAACGGGGAGCAATGAGGAAAGAGGAGCTCCAGTCTACTATACGTGAGCTCCTTACCGAGGCGGGGCTGTATCAAAGGACCAGAGTCCAAACAGAGGCGTGTCCCCAAGCAACTTATGGCACAGTCATTTACTGAAGTCGAGACGGTAAGTTTCATCGGCTGCCAGAAGATTTCGAGTTTCCTGATGTTGATGCTCTTGGTGTCTGGCACCTGTGGTGGTTTGGAAATGCATCGATGGGTTACCCGCCCTTTAAAGGTTTGCAGCCGTCTGACTTTGCCACGAAAATCAAACGTAATCGGTATTCAGAGTGAACAATGTTGGTGAAACACCTGCGGGATGCAGTCAAGTCCGCCACTGGGCGAGATCTCAAGCCACCTGAAAGTCAACATGAAGCCGACGTTCTTTTCGAAACGGCAATCAAAAACGTGCCCATGAAGATGGCATCAGACGGGAAGGCACCTAGTAGGGCGGATCGAGCAGCAACAACACTTCGACGGATCCGAGAAGCTCTTCATGAAGCAAACCCCGAGGCTCGGACCGTGCCGTTCCGTCGTCGAAAGCGCAGGGCGACTAATCACCTTGACGACTAATCAACTCGTGTTTTATCCAATCAAATTCATATATTTTCCTGTAGCCGAGTCGTCTTACGAATGCTCGACACAAGTGATTGTCGTGACTTGATCAAAGCGACAATCAGCAACATCATCTTCTGCTGTCGATGGAGAGCACTTTCGTGCTCCAACCTTTCACGCTCTTCTCGCTCAACCTCCCTTCGGTCGGCATGAAGCTGGCTTTCACAGCAAGTTCAAGCATCTGATGGTAAAGCTCCATTATCCAAGAGCGAAGGAGATTGAGGTCACCGGGCGACGCCAAGTTTTCGGCATCCGGACGCTCCACCTCTGTTACGTCAGCTTCTTCATGTGCAGAGGCATCACCGGATATATCGAGTATCGCGGGTGCCTATACTGCGCTGCATGTGAGTAGCAGCACGCGTATCTGCCGAACGAGATGGACACACATGACGTGAGATCCCTCCCGCACTGATACGTATAGCTAGCTCTGTAGCGCAAGTTCAAGCTGAACAAGTAGTACTGACTGAACAGGTACTACACGACGCTTCCGTCGCTGCGCCTCGGTCAAAACTTCGTCCTCGAACTTCATGATCTGCTCCACATCATGCTGCTTTAGCTTGGCCATGGTGCGCTCTTCGCCAATCCACCAACTGGTTACTTACTGGTTATAGTCGTATGTGTACTCGGTTGTGTTGCTTCTCTGCATTTACGATCCGCTTACCGGGTGTGTGGTCCACTCGGTTTCGTTGGTTGTGTGGTGCACACGAATAGGACAATGACGATTAGGACAATGACGATGACGATTGTGAGCGTGACCGATTCAGCGATGACTGCGGTACTACGCCCAAACGGAGAGGAATTTCCATGGATCAGTAAATAAATACTGATCTGTTTCCGAGTTTCCGAGTCACACCACAAAAGGCGAAAATGACAAAGTGCGGTCGGTGTTGTGTCCAAGCGTCGATACCGAACTTTACGGTAGCATAAAAAAATTAAGGTGGGTATTATTAATTTTATGACTGTTATTGATAGGCCAGCATCTACAATGCACACGAGTTCCTCCTTCCCTTTTATTTTGCCCACCCCCATTCATCCTCAAATAATCCCTCGACAACGTCATGTCCGCAACTTCAACAGGCGTCTGGATGGCTCTTTTTGGCAGTTGCGACTCAATAGAGAGCTGTCGGTCCGCGATAACTAGCCATGAACGTGCCGCTGACAGTGGACACCTCGAGCTACATCGAAGAGGAGGTGGGGTTTTCGCAACGGATCGCCGTGCATGACGAGGTGGGGGTTTTGAACTCTTCGAAGTCGAGCGAATCTACGCTAAGCGATGGGTGAATACCCGCGTTTCTACTTCATCAAGTGGGTGGACTATAATGAGTTGACGTGGGAACCTTCAAGAAACATCCCGTGGCGGTTGAAGACACGGGATGCTTCTTAAAGGTTGAAGACAACCTTCGAGCGTGAGTCCATTGAATTATTCAGGCCGTATAATATCAGTCAACGAGATGGGGGCGCACGCGGCGTCGACAAATGCCGCCAACCAGACGAAGTGCCAGACTACAGGCTTAAGTTCGGATAATAAATACTGCCTCAGTAGATATGTATGTGGTGTGGCTCGGAAACAGATCAGTATTTATTTACTGATCCATGGAAATTCCTCCCCAATCAAAGTTTTCCACTTCGCTCCAAACTTCGAACTTCGAATAGAAATGTTCAATAAAAACGTGTGGTACAATGTACCAGTCATTTCGTATTCGACCATGAAGCCCGCTGACATGCATGATCTAACGTCGCAGCCCATGGCCACCGCGCGGATGAGCCGCAACTTCCGCACGACGTACTACAAGACGCTGGGCGTGCCTGTGGTGCAGCACATCGTGGACGTGGATGCGTCATTTGCTGCGCTGCTGGGCGGTCGTGCAGTTAACGTTCCGCAACTGCTGAAGTTGGCGCTGGAGTTGGGCATCGCGCCTCAGTATCGCGCTCGCTGTTGGCTGCTGCTCTCGGGGTTCTGCCGCTGTATCCGGCGATCTGGGACTTTGCCTTGCAGGAGCGACGCGTCATGTTCAGCGACGTGGTGGAAGCTGCGCAGGTTTTACAGGCCAAGGACGTGGACGACAGTGAAGATGAAGCGGAGGACGTGGCTGGAGGGTTCTATGACTTTACGGAGCTCCATAGCGTAGAGGACGGAGAGAAGCTTACGGAGGAGAACAAGGCAGAAAAAGCTTCGACGACGGATTTGAAGAGATTCGTGCACTTGAACCGCACGTACTGGCAGGAGATTGCGGCGTGCAATGCGCCGTTGCTGTGTGGGATGGACGACCCGCGGTTCCTGCGAGGTGTGGCTCGTGTTGTGTGCGAAGTGCTCTCGGATGAGTCAGAGCGGTTCTGGTGCTTTGCACGACTGCTCGAGCTGTTCCATGATGGGTTGGAGCTTGTGGACCCAGTGGTGCCGCTGGAAATGATGTACGACGTGCAGGTGACGGACTTCGAAGTGGTGTTTCTCAGGACGCTGGATGTCAAGCGGCGCCGACTAACTGCGGATGCACCGATGATGAACCTACACATGCTTAAGAACGGTAGTCATGACGAAGAGTACGGACGACGAAGATGACGCCATAAAATTCAGCTATTTAGGAATATTGAACGGAACGACATGCAACCAGCGGTTAAGCGAAGCCTTCGACATACTCGTCATCGTTCTCTTCTGCTACCTGATGTCTTGTAGTCATACTCTTGCGAGATCGACGCCGTCGTTTTGAAGGCGACTTTTTAACGTTGGAAATTTCTTCCGTAGCGTCAAAGTCAAACTGTTTTTGGTCCTTGCGAGCCGCGAGCCATGCACACATGAATAGGCTCCAGCCTAACTCGATTGGGTTTTCAGTACGACATATATCATCAACGGAGGGGAGCAACAGTTTCCGTTTCTCAGTCCGTTGTGCGGGCATCATCAAATAATTAATCTCGTTGCCTGTGCTGCCTGTCGCGGATGGCTGGTACGTTGCGCATTTCTCGTTGTCCAGGTCATACATTGCCTTAAGCGCGAACTTAAGACGGAGTACCAGTGCCAAAGCGAAGGCAATGCACCCACTGGACTGGAGAACAGCAAGCTTAGAACGAGGCAGCGGGGTCAGGGAGTATTCTGCAATGTTGATTTTTGCGAGATTGGCATCTTCATCATCCATCAGCTCCTTTGGCACACCTAATTTCGCAAAAATTGCCTTGAAATCATCCAGTACAAGGCTGCAAAAGGAAACACGTAGTCAACCAACGTCTTAGTGTACCGCACAATTCGCATTCGGGATATTAGAGGTGACCAGCAAGGGAAGCAACAGCAGAACGTACCCGAGTCGAAGGCCCACATAGCGATTGATCCAATAAATAATGTACAGCGGTTCATCTTCCACATCGAACGGTAGAGCCGAGATTATCTGTGCCAAGTAGCACAGATACTTCAGGTCGTCCTGGAAGCTTCTGCTGTTTTTGATTGATTTGCCCCTAGACGGATGTAGAATGCTGCCCCTGTCCGTGAACTGATTTACGAGTGCCCTCAAAAACAATACACGCTGGGATCGTGTTGGCCTCAAGCAAGTTGTGTACAAGCGTCCAAAGAGGCAAAAGTCCTTCTTGTCCTTGTCGAGCGCAAACGGTGTAGCGTTGCCAAACGCACTCACTTGGAACGAGTACGAGTCCTGAATACCTTGGATAGTTGGTGTTTGAAACTGACTCGAAAACTTTTCATGCAACGACATCAACTGACCATGCGCCGCATCACGATTGGAGACAATGCGGTCAGTCTCCAACGCCACCAAATTCGGAATGCATTGCAGCGGGTTCACCAAGCCTTGAGTGAGCAACACGCCAATACATGCAACCGCCTCCATGCGGACTTGCGGTGGATTTTGTAACGAGAGTTGTAAAACGTTGCCGAGTTGCACCTGCATCACATTGCCAATCAATGAGGCGTCAGCTTCTTGATCACCCTGAACTTGCTGCTCCTTGCTTTTGGACTCGTTCATCACTTGTGTAGCCAGGCCTCTTTCTAGACGTTCCTCTTCAAAAAGCAATAGTTCCTTCAGGCTTCTGAGGCACTGTAGTTTCACCACCTCAGGAGCCGTTGCTAAGAGGAGATCCAGCAAGCCATCTTGTTGTGCCTGCAAAAACAAACGAGGGCGAATCGGGAACAGAGATCCTATGCCTTGCACAGCTTTAGCGGCGCACGCCGAATTACCCGGCATACGTATGAATTTCGCGTATGTTTCGTAGAGAGAGCTCATGACGGTCCCGATCTTAAGTATTTTTGCCTCGGTCTTCAGCACCTCGTAAACATCCATATCTGTTGCTCCAGCGATCTGACCCGCAGCGAACAGAGCACGTTGCAGTGACGAATTTTCTGAAGGTGGTAGGTTTGCGAGCGACCCCTTGTCCTTGTGCTTCTGCAAGAAAAGGAAAAAATGCTCTAACATGTTGAGTAGTAGTACTGGCGGTTTCTTTCTTGTCGCTGCCAGAGTCGCTAAGCACTTGATACTGGGACCAACGACACTTGGAGGGGCCTCACGCACAAGGTCTTTCAGATCAGCTTCCAGCATTCTAACTATTCTTTCCGACACCTTGCCCACGCTCAAGATATTGTTGATCATGGATACAGCCAAACTTTGAATCTTGGAATCTTCCTCTTTCAGGTACACTCTAACGGTCTCTAGGTGACGCGACAGAAGCAAGGGTTTTGCCTCGCAGAAAGCCGACAGCGCCTTCATACATGATAAAAATTGCTGGTGTCTATCATTCATCGAAACACCCTGAAGAAGTTTGTCTTCTTGGAGGTCCATGAGACAGTTCACCAGGCCACCAACTATTTTTTCAGAGCGGTTCTTCGCGATTTTCACCTCAGCTGACCGATCCTTAGTCGATCGTACACCCGATCTCTTCGTATTAACCGTGCGCTCCTTTAGCAACCTTTTTAGAAGTTCAGCAAACCAGTCAAGGTTTGCCATGCCGTGTGCCACCTCCACAATTGTCGTGACAACTTCAGGGGTGCTGTCTTCTTTAGATCGATTGCTCTTCACCACACTAGCCGGCGCCACGATCGGAATGGGGTAGATATTCCACGCATCTTCAATCGAGTTGACTGTAATTCCATCCTGAGAAACAAACCTGGTAGACTGAGCCATCTCATTATTTACCTCCAGGTGAGATGTAGAGATCTCATCAGCGGCGGATGTAACTGATCTCCATCCTGGTGGTAGAGTACTTCCATCGCCAAAATCGTACATCGATAGTCGAGCAGACCAAAGCTCCGCACCAAACCAAACTTCTTGGAAGGTGTCAATAACAAAATTCTTAACGCTCTGGTCTTCTGCTGCGTCTCCAACACGTTCTACCAAGCTACGCATGCACGCACTCTTGCGGCGAAGGTTTTGCGCGGCATCATCACCGTTCCGAGACTCGTCTTGCAATGAGGTCAAAGCTATCTTAAATATCCGGCAAACGCTTTTGCGAACAGTGATAGCTTTATCGCGAAGTCGCTCTGCGAGTATATCGAAATATCTGTCAAACTGGCTCATACGTGAGAATAAACAACTTAGTTCAAAGGCCAACGTAACGCAAAGGAGCAAATAACTGTCGTACCAGAAGTTGCTGTTGCATCACGTACGTCCCAACCAACTCCACAGCTTCGTGACGAACAGAAGGCCGTTCATCAGAGCAGCACATTCGAACAGCAGACTGAACACTGTTATCAGCCATCAGCATGGGGTCAATATTAACGATGCCCCGAAGAGATTTCATGACGCGCTCTCAGGCTAGACATTCCCTTTGATAGCAGCCCCATAACATGCGCAAGCAGGCTATCAAACAGACCACAAAAATCTCGCTCTATCGCAAGATGTAAGCTTGCTTTTAGCGCCAAATCGCTTGTGGGAGCAGCAACCTTGAATGTCGAGCTCATGGGTACGTCCCACAACGACTCCCAAATCTTCTGTTCTTGCTCCATCAGCGTCGACTCACCACTATTCCAATGCAACTTCGATGAAGTAATAAACTTCAACAACAGCAGCTTCTTTGAGTCATTCCGATCGAAATTGTGCCGTTGAAGATGCATCACAACAATATGCTGCAGCGCCACCTGACGAAATTGATTACCATCAGCGCGAGATAAACTTTTTAACTTCGTTCGAGCGTTATCCCCGACAAGTTCGTTGCGCAAAAGCCTGGTGTGCTCTTCAATAACAGAGACAGATTCGCTGTCATCCTCTAAAGTACTCTGTTCGACCTCCTTCTGATACTTCTTGATCGCAGCGCAAATTATCCCTATCAAATTGAGCGCTGTAAGGCTTTGCTGTGAATCTGGTTTCTTTGAGTCTTTGGCAACAGTCGCGTGCAAAACACTTGCTAGAGAGGAGCTCAACACCTCGAGGAGGTCTTCGGCACCCGCCCACTCTGGGCGAACAAACATCACCAGCAAGTCCTTAACAAAATTTTCCAAAATCGACCGATTGTCACGCTCTTCGTTTTTCTTCCAGCATGCTTTTAGCAACACCCGAACAAATGACTGCGCGCTACACCGTGTTTCCTCCAATAGCATCCTGACAATGTCTGTCTTTTGTGCAGGCTTCTCCTCACTAACAGTATCTGGTGTCGATGAAGGATCGGCTGTGGCTCGCTGCTGGTCGCTATCAATTTCCATGTTGTCAACGTATCGCGCTGGAGTGCAGGATTGTATCATGGAGATCACTAAGATTGATATTCGCTGCACTGAGTCACCCGATTCGACCAACTTTACGGTTCGAAGACTACGTTTTGCCGTAGGAAGTTTCATCATGACACCCACAATCTCCTCGAGTAGCAAATCTCGATGAGGTTTGTACTGCAAAAGATGCTTCGCAGAACGGATAGCCCACTTTGTTGTAACGACGAAGCATACGAGCTGTGCTCCAAAGCAAACAGCTCTATCATCGATGAAGATAGCTGCAAAACCCAACGATCTGCAAGTTTCACACCTAGGATAAGTGTTGCCAGTTGGTCAATAAACTCACAGACGACGGGGATAATTCGATCGACTGCCTTCCGAATGATTTTGTTCGATCGAAGATTCACGCGAGAGACGCCTGAGCTTTTCCCTCCCGTCGATTGCCTCCGGCTATTTTCGTTTCCAATTGGCCCTGAGACGCTGGTAACGAAGGTGGTGTCAATGCATGGAAGCAAGAGTCGCCGGATGACGTGGTGCAGAATCTGAATGCAATTGTCGATGGTTTCTTCTGATAGCACACGCCGGTCTACCTGTGGTGTCGTCATCACAATTAGCTCGCAGATGGCCACATCCAACGACATTTGAAGTCGCGATACGAGGCGATCATCCACCTTTGGAGAGTACTGCCCTCTGCCGTCACTGCTCGACGATAGGTTACTTTGAATATCCAAAGCCAAGCCCAACCGTACTTGAGTGTCAAATGCACTCATCAATGAAATCAGCAACTGCGGCTCCAGCTTTCTAATCCAATCGCTCTTTTCCATGGTTCTTATCAATTGCAACACCATCTTCGCATCTGCCGCTGAAAACACATCCATTTCGTCACGTTCAAAAGTCTCATTCTGCTGACGCTGTGTGGCTTTTTCCAGCAATTGCTCCAACAATTCTGTGTATCTTTCAACACTGTCCGCCACACGTTCTGCCTGGGTAGCCAGCACCGGCAGGACATCGCCATCTTCCAAATCCACATCCTGCGCGGCATTCAGCTCATTCAAACAATCCTGAAGTTCACCACTTTCATCTTCCAGAGAGTCTTCCATTGCACTGTTCATCGATCGTCTCTTCCTCGGACGATCCGAATCATCCTGCTCCAACGCTCTTTTCAACTTGCCAGACTGGTTCTGACCAGCTCCACCACTCACTATTGCAACACACAAAACCCATCAGAATACCATCCAGCACTATAACCCCCCACTAAACACTACAAAGCGCCCACCATTGAAGCACCCGGACTGCACCACCGCCTGCGCCCACTTGGGCAGCGCATTCAGCACGTCCGCCGTCGTCTCGCTCGCTTCGCTACAGCAGTCAATATCGCACAAGTCATTATCGATGCCTTTTAGTATTGGTGATTGTTTTTCTATTGAATAAACGCTAGAAAGGCCAACCGCATCGACGTACCCGAGTCCGCCGCTGCTTCCGGAGCGCACGAGAGCCGCCAGACGCTGCGGGTTGAAGGCCTCAGAGGCGACAACCGGTTGTGAGGCCACTGGGTCCAGCTCCTCGCGCGCATCGGCAGTCGTGGCCTCCTCTGGGTCCACGAATAGCGGGAAGACGAACAGGCCGCCGCGCATCGGGCCAAGGTCTGCGCTCTCCTTGGTCCCTCTGTGCCCCGTTGCGGAATGCAGAGTGAAGGTTGCGCGCACTCAACGATGCAAGATGTTGTGTGTATGTTGCGCGAACGTTGCTGAGGCATTGGTCTTCAAGACGTTGAGGTGTGACCATTTCAATCGTGGTCAACTTCAAAGTAAAGCGTGGCAACAAGTATTTATTGATGGCTGTGCGTCACGATCATTAATTATATCGATCTCGTTGTTAGATTGGAGACGGTCTAACGGCATGCGACGTCGGCACCACTCGCTTATGTCATCTTCGGACGTCTCTTAAACGCACCGGGCATCGGACGCTTCCGCCGCTGATCACCAGCCTTGAGTGCTCCAGACTTAAAAATCGCGTATACAACGCGAAGCTTTTGGAGCAGCATACAACCCATGTCAGAAAGCCTCTACTGGCTGGCAATCAAATACTCCAGCATCATCCGAATGGAGTGACAGCAGCTGCTGGAACAAATAGCGCCAAGAATCGCGAGCTTACCGTGTTGCAGATCCACATGCAGTAAAGCGCGAGCTTGGCGGCCAGCAGTGGACGCACTTCTCCATCTCCAGCAAGTCGCTTGATCGGGACCAGCACGTCTCCGTACAGCACCACAGCGGTCACGAACAGCATCAAACGGACAAACTGTACCGTGTTAGACCAGACTCTTCCTCATACCTGTCAATTGTCCCCTTACCAGTGCTGTACTGCGGAAGTACACCAACAGCGTCCCAGCAGCTACCGCCAGTCGCACTGCTTGCGGCTTCTCGTAGTCCAAGGCACACAGGCCGCCGAGCAGCGCCACCAGAACCTGCAAGACACTTGAGTCAGCCCAATGGACACCGCCACCGTTGGGTAATTATCGGAGACGGCACCAGTTGAATGTAAACTGCAATGTCGGCGGTGCGGGGCGGCCAGTGGTCGATGCCGGGCCCCACAAAGTCCGCGCCAGCGCGTCGTGGTGCAACACCACCATCTTCCGATTGGCAAGTCCTCTGTATAAGGGACAACTTATCTGCTCAAGGGAATTGCTCCTTTTTTACGACGACTTTGGTCTCGCGGAAATTCACACCATTTGTGATTGTTTTCAAGTGAGGCTAATGTGAAAAACCGAGTACAGAACGAAATTAGCCGCTCGGTCAGTTAACCGCAGTTGGGAGCATTGTCCAGCCCATGCTGTTCGATCCAACGCATCCACTGAGTCCATCTCACCGCTGAATCGATGCTCACGGAGTACAGGTGTAGCTCCAGAGCACATGACTTTATCTGGTAGTATAACTTGACACGCAGTTCCCTGGTATCCTCTTCAAGTTGAAGCGCACAACTCAAATATATGTAAGAAAAGTCATACAAGCAATAGGAGTCCTAACATTGCCAAGATATTGTCATGCCACTACTTCTTCCAACAATCACTATAATCGTATAGTGCTGCTGCTGAAGATTCAACTCATCGGCGCGTCTGTCGTCAGCCAGCATTCTTCTGTCGTGCCTGTTTCCTGGATTTTGTTTTGAAAAAACTGCGACACATTTTCAAGTCAAATCCAGATCGATCTTTTGAACCAGATCGATCTTAGTTATTCATTCTCCAAGCAGCTACGTGCCTCGCAAGTCGAGTCTCCCAATCTCCTCAAACTTCCCCATGTCGTACTCGCTGTTCCCTCCTGCGCCACCGAGCGCGTCTGGATCGGGCCCGCCTCCTCCGTCGCTGTTCCGCTCCACCAACGACTTGCAGAAGCTCATCTCGCCCCATTTCGTGGTCCCCGAAGCGCGACTTCTCCCCATCCCAACCAACGAATGGTGGGGCAACCTGCTGGCGTGGGACGGACAGCGCGAGAGCGACGCGATCTTCGCTGGGCCGTACACGTACAAGGTGGTGCAGTCGGGACCCGGTGGCATTGGCAGCGGACTGTCGGTCAGCTATTTGCTGCAGTACCGGACGGACGGACCCATCAACGATAACGGTGCGCCGAAATTCTACTTCTATCCGCCGACGATCAAGAACTGGGTGTTCTCGGCTGTGGAGTTGGCTGCTCAAGGCGGCGTGCCACCGTTCAGCATCAAGCCTGGGATGACATCGGGGTGCACCTGCAGTTGGCAGGCATGAGGATGTACCTGGCACTGGGCTCGGCATTCACGACGGTGGAGTACCAGGACATGCAGGTGCAACTCGGAACCGAGCATTGCATTACGGCGATCAATGGGGCTCCGAGTCGCGAGGGCAACCAGATATCAGGAGTGAGCTTTGTGGTGACGCTGAACAACGGACAGCAGTGGATTCTGTATTTCTTCACGAGTGCTGGTGGCAACACAACGCTGGTATTTAAGGACAACAAACTCACGACAACGTCGAAGTTTACGGGTGTCGTGCAGGCTGCATTTGTATCGACAAGTGCTGTGACGTCTGCGGAGCCTCAGGATGACCGCAAGATCATTCAACTTTATCACGAAAGTGCCGGGGTATATCCGAGAGGGGCTACTTTGCAGACGCTTAACTCGGAGTCCTTCTCCTTCCACTGGCATCTTGCTACTGCAGCAGGCACTCAACCTGGTGCTCGGTTCCTCCACTTCGCGTTGACGCACCTGCAAGCGATGCTGGACCCATCAACAGCTGAAGCCAAGCAGGAACTTGTACTGCACTCACATACTCATGGACCCCTGTTTGCATACGCGCTGGTATCACCGCCGAATTCAAGTACCATGTGGCTTTGCCAGGTGCCACAAGCTGAGAGCGCAGGCGTGGAAAAGTGCACTGCGTTTTACCCACCACGCGCTGCCTCACTTACCCATGATGAGGTGGCAAAGTTGAACTTATGTCGTGTTGTTACCGATGAAATTAACGGAGATTGGTCGTTACCACGAGAGGGCAGCTACTACTTCAAGGGCAAGGCGCTGCAGAAGTTCGGTACAATGTGCCTTGTGGCGCAACAGCTTGCGAATACCACGAACCCCGAAATGAAGCAGGTGGCCCAGCACGGGATCTCCAAGCTGCAGCAGTTGTTGACTGAGTTTGTGGGCAACCAGTCAGCCTTTCCGCTCGTTTACGATACTGTCTACAAAGGGATTATCACGAGCGAGGCCATGATCAAAAATGACATGAACGTGGACTTCGGTAACAGCGTGTACAACGATCACCACTATCACTACGGCTACATTGTGACTGCGGCTGCCATGGCACTTTTTCTTGATGCGCAGTGGCGTCACTCGCCAGACGCCGTTAAGGTGCGCACATTTGTTGATACTCTAATCCGAGACGTGGCAACCTCGTCCCCCACCGGCAGCGATGCGTATTTCCCGCGCTTCCGTTCCTTCAATTGGTGGCTTGGTCACTCGTACTCGCATGGCGTAACTCCGATGGCCGATGGAAAGGATGAAGAGTCCACATCCGAGGAGGTGAACTTCCTGTACGGGATTGCGCTGTATAGACAAATCACGGAGAATGCCGAGCAGGAAGCGTTGGCAAAGCTCATGCTAAAGGTATACGTCCGTGCAGTGAACACCTATTTCTTGCTGCAGAATGGAGGTCCCCCTATCCATCCTGCGAACTTCGCGAAAAACAAGGTCACGGGTGTTTTCTTCGATAACAAGTGCGACTACGCAACGTGGTTTAGCCCCAACAAGGAGTGCATTCACGGCATTCAAATGATCCCTGTTTCTCCCATTCTCGAGATCTCGCGCCCTGCTCGCTTTGTGAGCGAGGAATGGAATGAAGTACTCAGCAGGCTACCCATTGTGCAAGACTGGAAGGCACATCAGTCTGGCTGGACTTCCCTGTTGTTCGCGAACTACAGCGTTCTGGACCGCAACAAGGCTTTTGAAGTATTATCAACGTGTCCCATGGACGACGGACTCAGTCGTGCCTGGGCGCTTTACTACGCTGCCACTCGCCCGCCCCCTCGTGCTAAGTGTAACATCAACTTCGCGTTTTTGCTGCTGTATGCCGCAGCGTAACAATCAAGCACATTTATGTTCATCAAAAGTTCATGCTATTCACCACGGTGAATTAGCCTTTCTTCAAAATTGTGGTGTTTCGGTCGACTTCACGGTGGCGATATTACTTGGAGCAATGATTGTGCTAGTTCACTCACTGCGCCCGATATGCGCCGGTCACGAACCGGGATTAAGCATCTATGATCATAATAATCACAACCACAACAACTCATGAGAAAACGGCGTTGTACAACAAATTCTACACTTTGCATACCGGTTGATGAGTCTCTGAATCTCTGCAGGCGGCAGCGAGCCCACGAACACTGGGAACTTCCCAATAAACGCACCAACCACCTTCAGACAGCTTATTGCAACCTGTTCGCTCCGCGTTGACTCAAGACGGGCCGTCGTGACCTCATAACAGGAGCGAACAAGCAGCAAATCGGTATCATCTTCCATGGTCAGCAACTCGTTGGCCTTGTACAAGAACGAAAAGATGATCTATTTCCACAGTACGTCCACAAATGCAGTCAGTATCAAGAGTCAAATGGTAATCTGATAGATGTATTGCCATGACTTCAGCATCATACCTGTAGCCCACCAGCAATCACATCGTCTTCAAAGCAACTCTCAGTAGCCAATACCACTTGTGAAATTATGCCTTGATTTTTCCAGCTCAGGAGAATAGTATTTTCGGATCGTGAAATGGCACTATCGCATTCAAGCCAACAAAAGGTTTCAGTGTTAATAGACCGCAACTGATATCAAACAAAGAAGTCAGTCACACGCGCACCTAATTAGAATGTTACAGCAACAGATGCGGACTTGTAGCGGCAGAGCGTTGATATCACCCCATGCATTTGCCAGCAATTTTTCCGACCGCGCGTCAAGATCTTCCTCGTCATCGCTACGCTTCGCACGTTCATCCGTATTACCAATGCCAGCTATAGCACTCAAAAATATCCATTTCAGGAGAAGCTTCACAAGTAACGAAGCACTTGTTTTCGGTTCTCTCTTGCTATCAGGGATTTCGGCTGCTGCCAGTCTTGACAGGATCACAGCCACGCAATCGATGCAGCCACGCTGAAGATCAACAAGTAATGATGCGTCTGCTGTCATGTTCAAGTCTTGAGCACATGGAATTCCCATAATTTGTACTAGCAAGGCTACTGAAGGGGCCGTGAGCTCAGCATCTGTGTAGGCGTTAGCGTCCTCCACAAAGACGCGGTTGAGATAGTAAACCATCAACTTCGCCGTCACTAGGCCACATGATTTTGGAATGAACTCTTCACTCACAACGACTGAGGTATGTTGATGTGTCCGAACTTCCTCCGGCAGTATCTCTTGACGCAAAAAGCAGCTAAGTACCCAAACACAAATGGGAGCACCAGAGACGGAGGAAACTTGGCAAGACTCTCAATAGCGAGCAATTTCACCTCCTTGAACTCCAGTGGGTCCACGACGGAGCGGGCTAAAATGTGGAAGAGTTTCAGATCAGTGGTTTCAGTCTCGTTTTCAGACCCGCCCCTGAGTTTTCCTGGCGGTTCTTCTGTTGAAGATAAATGTATTCTTCAATATGATCCAAATCTTCGCGCCCACACTGCATTTTGAAAGTCCATACACAACAAAACTCAGCTATCACAACAGCGATCATAGGGGCGGGTTAACTTACCACCAGTACGGGTGCGCAGTTAGCTCCAAAGGTATTTCGAGGGACGAGTCGGAACACCAGCAAAGGCGCCAACCGAGCAAACAGCAGTCCCTCAGTTGCTGAAACAGACGAAGACGAATTATCATCCAGAATGGCCTCGTTTAAGCGCTGCTGGTTCTGCAACGTGGAAACAGTGCGATCATCAACACAAAATTGTCAGCCCTCAGCATGTAAGTATATTCGGTGCGACATGATGTCGTACCATCATATGCTGGACGAGTAGCTTCGCCATCCCCTTATAAATATCGTAGTCCACCCATCCACTCGAGACAAACTCACGCAGCATGCGGAAAAGCAGTGTATCTCGGGGAACCGAGGGTTTTACGTAGCAAAACACCCAATATTTTACTTCGTGTATCGGCCAAATGAACGTACTTGCTCCACCTGGATGAAGGAGGTTAGAAAGACGTTAGTCGAATAAATTACTTGTTCAGTTGTTTTGTTGAAGCACAGGGTGCACCTACCCGCTTGGACCAAAGCAAAGCGAAATCAACTTTTCCTGGCGGATTTTCTCTGCATGGTCACTAACAGCATTTTTGCTTTTTCCTTGAGCAGCATTACGTAGTCACTCAACTCAGCGGGGAATGCTGGGGCTGAGGTTGCTGCTACGACTCCAAAACGACAGATATCGATGAATATCGATGACATTGTTTCGAGAGTATTACCTTTCGAGTTTGCGATGAGAAAGCCAAATGCCGAGGCTGTCACAGTGCCATCAATATCAGGCATGCTAGCTGACCAGAAGGTGATGACGGATAACGCGGGATCAAGTGACGGCAAACAAGAAAGTGCCTAGTAGTGCAAACGTAACGGTGAGCCCCTTTCGTCATGGCAACAAGCCAGCAATAGAGTAGTGAGCAAGCGTACCAATCGGCGAACAGCATAGCTTTCTGTGAAACAAGGCAAACAACTGCTGGCGTGAGTTGCCTCCTGGTTAGCCAACAATATACGCCGCATATTAGTGTATTGCCTTTCCTCTGAGCCAGAGAGAGGAGAAAATGAGAAGGTGTCTCACCGCCAGCATCGATATAGCGGCGTCTGGATCTTTGCATTGTCTAGCTGGTATAGCAATGTTCGCACCAGGTAGATATCACCCTGAAGCAGCCACGTAAAGACTCTTCGTTAGCGCATACTTGTGTGTCCAATCGCAAAATCGGATCTTACCCGAACGTTTTTGCTGTCAAGCTCCCGGATCCTTGCGACCAGCTCAAAGATAAAAACTTCCCTGGATATTATGAGGTCGGCTACAAAAACTTCCAACTCTGTCCGACAACGACTCCCACTTGCCGCTTTTGACTTGCTAAGGCATCGAAGTAGCTCGGAAAGCAGGGCCTGTCCTTCGCGCTGTGTGCTAACCAACTTGAGCGTGTCACTTGGAAGAAGAATAGCTCGCAGAACCTTAACCGCAAAATGAATTGCAGCGTCATCAAACCCATGGGTGGCAATGGACAACCCTTCGACAAAGAGAAACACGAAGTAGGCCTTAACTTCAGTTGAGAAGCCCTCAAAAACTAGTGCAAGCTCCTTCAATCCACCGATCATGTTCATCAATAAACACACATGACGAAGCTGAGCGTAAACCACTTCAGGATTTGTTGGGGAGGTAGCGCATGCATATCCAACTCTGAAGTTCAAAGCAATCGAACCCCATTCCTTTAAAACGCGAGCTAGAACTTCTCCCGGTTGACTTGCCATGATTCGGATGAATGCATCACAGCGCGTGCAAAGCAGTGGCGTCGTTGCTTGCCAGTGCCAACACAAAACTTTAATCGCAACTAAGGCGTCAGAGGTGCCACGTTCCTGGTCCTCGTTTAACAAAATGTTATTGCAAACTTCAGCATATGACTGAAGATGACCAAGCGCGCAAACAAGAAACTGGCGGCGTGCCGAACGAAGATGCCACTGCTGCAATGCCGTTCCAACAGTGCGCATGCTTTCCACCATTTCGTGGATCCACCGTGCTCCAGCGACAATCACTATGTCTTCCTCCTTCGATGTCAACAACTGCGCGGCAACACTTCCACACAGAAATGCAAGTGTTTCCAACGCGATCAGGGCAAGCTTTGATGGTTTTAATTGACTCGTGCCAGCTACTCGCGTGGTACCTCGTGCTACAGCACCGCGCAAAGCTTTCATGTATGCCTCAGATCGATCACTCAGCAGGCATGAACTCAAGTTTCCTGGCATACTTGTAGTCATGTTGCGGCGGTCTCGCTGCAGCAACTCGAAAAGTGCAAGGCTTGCTGTCAATTGCTTTTGCTTCTCAGCCGTCGGTTGCAGCCATTCCAACAGCAATGAGCGCACAAAGTCATGCTGCGAAGCAGTTGTGGTTTTTCGGCTCACCATCCAAAACAGCAAGTCATGCAACTTGGTCGCCTGGGGGCCCCAGATGCAGCAGTTCAAGCGAGATGCCGTACAATCACGCATTGCCTGCATGATGGCAGCTCCGGCCACAGCGCGCACCAAATTCTGATTCTTGTCACTTTCAGTCTCACCAACGGCAGCGTCGTAGGCATTTGCAACCGTAGTCTGCCGTATGGCAATGGTTCACACTCAGTATTCACGAAAGGGCTCATCTACAACTCTTGTCAACAACTCACCAAAGCTGCTTGAAGACTGGCAATGCGCTTATGGTCCGACAGCGCCAGCACCCGGCCCTGCTCAAAACCAAGCAGCCAATTGCATCAGCACCAACACATTCAACTTCGGTCAACTTCAACAACCACCATTGCACCTGTGGCGTGCGCTGCACGACGTCGACATCATCATCATTCTCAGCTCCAAGCAGAGACTCAGATCTGATTCCATGGCCCGCGACTTGGTCCAAGCTTGCGATGGCGGCCTCCATCTGCGCAGAATAAGCCCGCAAAGGAGTTTAAAGGATGCAGAAAGTCAACAAGAACACGATGCTACGTACATGAAACGGCTCACAGTCCCTCAGTACGCGCAGCAGCCGCCCCGCGCTGTCCCGGTCGCGAGACCTGCCCGCCATCTCACCCTGCTTGAAAATGACAGGGAATTAAATTTTATGTGGTGTACATAAGTTTATCTGTCACTGATGTGACATCAGTGACAGATAAACCCAGTGATGTCTACCGGTACACACTTCAACGAGTGATGCATAAAGTTGCAGTTCCGTTCCATTATACACAAAACTAGAGCTGCTACTACGGCTTCGTTCCATTTAGAAGCGTTCCCTAGAGAGTCAACGTGTTGTGGTGGCTGTACCTGTCACCTTCCACGAAGAAATCTGCGCTGTCGTCCGAGCGCGCACTTACAAAGATTGGGTCGAGGAATTCGTGTCCCTGCGCTGCTATGGGTAGTGCCCACCATCGCTCCGGTCATTGACGGTGTTGTACCAACCCTGAAATGTATCTCAACGAAGTGCGCCCGCATTGCTACTAAGATGGTGCACTCATTTGCTTGGCACACGCACACATTCAACACGCAATGCAACATCAAACTTCGTCCACAATTTGGAAATCAACATTACCGGGATGCATGTGGTGGTTTCAAACTGCTGCTGTATTCCGCTTTATTCGCCCTCCTCACTCTTTAAACTCCAGCAGCGTTCTAGCGGCCAACACACCCATGTCGTAGAACGAAGACACGGCGGCGCGCAGCAATCGGATCTCCGTGGCCTCGAAGTGACTGCACCACAACCACCCAATTCCAACCAAAAGTAATGCCATCGTCAGCTCCGACATGGTGAACCTCAGACCAAACGAGCAGGCGGCAGCCACCAATAAATTTGATTTGGCCGGTACGTACACGTGCAGCTCTTTGCCCTTGACGGTGAGCGTGCGGTGGATCTTCTCGGGCTGCAGCTCCTCATCGACCTCGAGCGTCTGCTGCACGTACTGAGCGTCCACCTCCTCGGGAAATGCCAGGCAAACGTCACTGCGCGGGACGTAGAGAGAACAACAGCACGAGTTAGTGGTATGGGTAGCAGGTTACGGCGGCGTCCGCGGCGAGCTTACCATTCGAACGGGTGTGTCGCGCTCATGATGGTCACTTGTGAGCCACCTGACGATGGCGACAAATGTTGAGCACGAGGCTGTGGTACGTACCAAGATTTGTCACAAAAACCCTCCTATGAATACTACCGAGTTTGACAGGATTTTCGCTGTTACCAGTGATTGAAGCGTGATTGCAGCTGGCCAAGTCATCTCACCGAGACATTACTGCTGTATGGCGGCAACGGCGATGCTGTTAAAACAGGCAAGGAAAAGTGGCCTGAAATGGTGGGATTCCGGGAGGTGATTGTATCTCGTAGTCATCCGCGAATGAAATTACTATCACATGAAAGCTATTTAGTTATCTCTTACAGTATCGACTGTGGTCGCGTCGGAATCGGTGTTAGTGTCGTGGTTGTCTTCGTACCGCAGCATGCCTTCAGGACCCATTTTCCTCTCCGTCCAGTGATGATCGCCTGGCACGACTACTGTACCTGAACACATTAAATTAAAATCGATGCGAGGTTGTGTGTTGCGGCGGCTCAAAGACGATTATCGGATGCGCTGACGAGCTAACACTAGTTCGACCCTAGCTGTCGTTTAGATTCGTAGTAGTGTATGTTGACAAACAGCCAACATGTTTGCAAACCCCACCTACAGTTTGTTGTGTGTAGTAAAAATCACAAACATGTCTGCGGAGTGCACTAAGTAGAGCACAGCTCTCTTGAAAAAACAACAAAGTAGAAAACAAGCATTGTTTTTACCTGTACTGTAGTCACTTATGAACCATACATAACCAGCGAGAATTGCACGCGTCGATACCCAGCTATCCGCAGATCTTCTGCCGTCCGGAAGGCTGTTGCAGCTTGCTGTCGTTCCATGGTGATGTGAACCCTTGCTTGCATCCGGCAAACGTACGCTCGGAATCCGAGTCTTCTTGTTCATTTTCATCATGAAAAGGTGTCCGGCGTAAAAACCTTTTCCCGTGGCCGCTTCGGTGTGCGCTGCACCATCTCATACGCAAGGGTCTAAATTTCGCGTGCACCGATTGGTGGGCCGATTTTTCGGCAGCTCCGATTGGCTGTGCGACTACTCCAACCTAGCCCGTCTCCACTGTGTGTACCGCTCCGACCGGTACATAGCGTCCCACTTCTACGGCTGTATCCGCTTCACAGTGCTGAACTCTTGCACTGCTCGTTTTCGTGCACATTCCCCATCGCGCTCGCATTCTTGCTGCTTCTCTCTCTCGTGTTCGCCGTCTCTGCATCACCCACAGCACTTCCACTCAATCGCGGGCCAAACCCAAGCGCATCAACCAAACCTGCAGACAGGCAAAGCCAGTTCCGCCCTTTACTATTTAACCAGGCGACTCGTACTCAGCCAGGCACCCACCGTGCGACCATGGGGCTGCTCTGCTGCGCCGCCAAGTGTTGCGGCTGCATGGCGCTCTCGCAGCTCTGCGCGCTGCTGCTGCCGATCGGCATCCTGGCCGCGCTCGCCGTGCTCTTCTACACGTACCTCATTCCGTGGGGCGAGGACCAGATCCGCCAGACGCTCCATTTGGCCTCGGACGTCGACATCGGAAACCTGAACGCCAGCTACATCGCCGAGAACTCGTGCTCCGGTTGCGTCTTCGGCAGCAACACGCAGTGGCCGACGAATACGACGGGGGCGCTGCACTTCCTGGACTCGGAGGCCGGCAGCACCGCGTCGGGGGTCATCGCGACGTCACTGGCCGGTGCCGCCGTGATCGGCACGGGCTCCATGCTGTGGGCGTCGGCGATGCCCAGTGCTGCGGCCGCGCTCAGCTTCTCAGGTGGCTTCTACGAGATGACGCACATTGTGGAGCAGGCGCAGTTTGTGGGCATGATCAGCCAGCTGCGCATCGAAGGAGCGCCGACGTTTTTGTTGGAGTTCTCCAAGGAGCTGTCGTGGACGAACTTCAATTTGATCAAGGGTAGCAGCAGTGACAGCAGTAGCGGCAGTTCGAGTGGCGGCGACGACCGCAGGCTTGCGGACTCCAGCGGCAGTACAGGAGTCGTGGCGGCTGCGGGCGAGTCGGGCCCGGCGAGATATGCTGCTCTTATTGGTGTGGATGAGAACGACCTCTTCTTCTACACGCTCGTGACCTTTGTCGTTGTGCTGGCGGTGCTGCACGTGCTGTACATTATCCTTGTGTTGATCCTGGGAATTCTGGCCAAGAACGAGTCGTTCGGCGACGTGGCTCGCAAGTGGTATCGGAAGGTGATCTGGGCCGGCGTGTTGGCGCTGCTGTTGGCCCAATACATGTTCGCCATGGCGGGGTCTTACTTCATTTCGGAAGGCTCCTCGTCAGAGTCGGCGGGCGGTTCCAGTTCACGATTCGCGCTGGGCATCGTCGCATTAGCTGCTGTTATTCTCCTTGCACTTGGACTCGGCGTCATCGTGGTCGGCAACAACACAGAGGAGCTGAAGGATGTCGGCACTTACGAACACGACCAGCGGCCATTCAGCAGCAAGTACAGCATCTACTACGATGAGTACAACTTCGACAACCGCTTCTTCTTCGTGCCGCGCATTCTGTTGGCAGTACTCACCGGTGCAATTGTGGGTGTTGTTCGGAATGTCACGACCCAGCTGCTGTGCATCCTGGGGATCACGTTGGTGTACCTGGTCATGTTGCTAATCCGGCAGCCAAATTTGCTGCGGTTTTTGTATTACATCGGCATCACGTCGGTGTTCATGAAGGTGGTGCTCATTTCCCTGATGCTCATCGTCGCGAGGGACGACTATTTTCCGCAGACCGTGCGAGACAACGTGGCCTACGGGATCATCGGCGTTAACGTGTTTATCTTCTTTCTTCTGTTCGTGCGCCAAGCCTACACGATCATCCACAAGATGGTCGTCGCCTGCCGTCATAAGAAGAGTGGCAAAGATAACTCAAGCTTGGACGCCACGGACATCAACCTCGAATATGGTAACAACACGTCCGCAGCTCGCGGGTACCAACAAGTTGACTCCACTCCAGCAGGCCGCGGTCTAGATTGGTACGAGACCAAGCCGCAGCAGCTTACACAGCCGCAGCAACCGTCCCACCAGCAACAACCTTACCAAACACAGTCCAGCGCTGTATCCAGCTACGCCACCACGCAAAGTTCTCGCGCTCCCAATAATTATGACAACGTGCCCATGCTGGAGATGGCTCAGGATCCTTCACCCGCCTTTAGTCGTTCCAAGGGCCCGTCCCGGGCCCGGTTTCTCGCAACCAGCAGTACTCGTTCGGAGGAGGAGGATCTTCTCGAAGCGGCGACATGATCGCAGCCAACAATGCAACTCCTGCTCCTAAGGCTCCGGTCCCAACATACGATGTCCTCGCAGCCTACCTTGGAACATCAAATACTAAAGCTGAGGAGAATTGTTCAACATCTCCCAAATCGTCAAGGGAGGACAACCAAAGTCATCAAGGGATGGAGAACCGCTATCGTCAAGGGGAGGATCTTCTAGAGGATATGCTTCAAACCGGGTGTCAGCACAGTCGAGTTACCGCCCTTCGACCGTACCCCTCGCCGATTCAACTGAGGATTTCACTGGTGTGGATTCAGGTATTAGTCATCCCTCTTCGCACAGGAAGCACAGCTTTAACGTGGATGATCTGCATGAGGACGTGGATATCGACGATATCGATGTGGATGGAGACTTCATTTTAGAACCTCCAAAGTCCGTCTCTGCGCGGCAACAGTTTGCCCCTGGGACTTCGACTGTTAGCCATAAATATGGGCTTGGAGCATCTACAACAAGTACGAATGCTGGAATGGATCAGTCGTACATGAATTTCTCGGACTCAGTCGTGTCTGACACTAGCCAGCTGGCAATGACGCAGAGCACCGGGAAGGTGGACAACACCTTTTCGGCTGCGATGAAAGCTGCTCCTAACAGCCAAACAACCAACAATGGTGGATTTGGCAGCAGTCCGCAGGCCAAGATGTCGATTTTCTCGAATGATTCCGACAGCTTCGATGGGGACAGCAGCGGCTGGTTCAAGCAGCGCTCGAAGACGGTGACCAGCGTGGATGAAAGCGAAAGTAGCGAGACGAACGACGTGGAAGGCAAAAGCTACCACGGCAACACGCTCCCCACGGGCGGGTCAGCATTCGATCACCGAGAATCGGTCGACTCTTATGGCTACGCGTCGACGGTCAACTTTGCATCCTCACGTATGGACTTCAACGGCCAGAGTCAACACGACAACAATGAACTGGACCAGAGTCTTGGCGCGAGTCGACTGAAGCAGTACCTGGACGATGGTCAAAATTCGGTGAGCTCCATGGGGGCCGACAGCGAAAGCGGAAGCGATGGTGGGCACTACCCGCAGCAGCGCAGGGACACGAATTCCTCGAACCAGTCGTTTGTAAGTGCGCGCTCGGACGACAGCGCAGGGTTCTTCGTGGAAGGTGACAGGTACAGCCACCACAACACGTTGACTCTCTAGGGAACGCTTCCGAGTGGAAGGAAGCCGTAGTAGCAGCTCTAGCATTGTGTATATAATGGAACTGCAACTTTGTGTATCAATCTCGTTGAAGTGTACGCTGTAAGGTCAGTGTTTGCAGACGGTGGAATACGCTTGATATGCTAAAGCTGTGGGAGATGTTCTGCACTGCATAAATGTCGACCAACCAGCGTCCATTTTACCCACGTCAACGACGCCACAAGTGATTGTTTTCTTTGATGCGCGGTAATGTTCTCACGTTGTAATGCAAGTGCTTCCAAAGCGTTTGCCTCAGTTCAGTTCAACGTACACCGAAGCAAACACACACCGCTCGTCATAGATAGATCGCTCAGCAATCACGAAATCGCTTTTCCTGCAGTCAAGTTGCGACTTGCAGAGGTTTCGCTGCCGAAAGCAAGGCACCTTGCAGCAGCGAATGAAGGCTTGCTGACTTGTCATTGTTTCTCTCGCAGTTATTAATTATATAACTCGAAAAGCACGAGGTGTAGCTATTTCCTAATCTCTATCGTGATTTGTCCGGCCAAGCACCTGCTGACAATAATAAATGTTGTTCATCGATTGCCATCCAAACTGGCGAGGACAGTTACAGCAGCTTCAGTGGCTGCTCGGAGTACACTCAAGGCAATCCCCACGTGGATCGCATCACATCTCGATCTTCTCTCGGGAATTTGACCCCGCTACTTAACCACCGTGTAGTAGCGATGACGTAGAGGGTGACTTCTTGGCCAACGTCCAGGCAGCAGCAGAGTGAGTTAGAGTTTACACAACAGTTCCAACATTCAAATTTGTTTGCAAAGCAATCGCCTGGGCTCTTCGTCACCAAGCAATGACAGCAAGATGGGCAATGCTGGCCGTCGCGTCCATGGTGACGTTGTGAGATTGTGCAGTGGACAAATCCAAAAGCGCGCTGTCACGTGGCTTACGTTGCTTTGCACCACTTGGAAGCACCTTTGCCAAGGGCAGTCTACAAAGATAAACTCTAGGAGTTTGGTGGGCACAGAACTCACCAGACATTTTCGCTCTCGTCGATCGCGAGGGCCGTTGGCGTCGTTGTGCTCTGCAGCAGCAAAAGGCCGGGCGCAGAGTCGAATGTCGGTTGCTTTTCTAAACAGGAAGAGTCGTCGACGCACCACGCGGATCCTTCACGTTGCAACGTAAATCATTCGGCGGGAGTCCAAGCATTGGACTCCATGCGAGCAATTGAACGCTTAACTGTTGTTCTGGGGGTCCAATCTGAACCCAGCGTTTCCGTCCTCAACGGCGCTGGCCTCAACGCGCTAAATGTACTCCATGCAGCCGCACATCTAGCGCCTGAGTTGTGAGATGTGATGGCAGGCCGCAACCCAGCAGTTGGGACCTATCTCAGCTGAGCCTAAATCGCCAGCAGGTCTCCTTCAGTCTGTTAACACGTGAAGAAGATGGTTTTGCCTGGCGGCCGAAATCTCAACAGGATAGCTTGGCCACCTCGAGCATCTGTGCATGGGGGTTGCCGTGTCGTCCTCACCCGCTGTAGCATTGTGCTGGTCGCTGTGCGTCACCGGCCTAAGGCCACAAGATGTTCGTTGCTCTCCCTGGACAAGACGATGCCCAATTTAGTTTGATCTGCGATCGAAGCAGCTACACATTCGGGGCGTTGGGGAAGGCGAGTGAGATCCGGAAGACTGGGCAGCCGAGCCCAGTCTGGGTTGAACGGTTCCACCTGGGTTAACGACTCGGCCGGGTTACGTTGGGTGCATGGGATCTCATAGTCGAAGTCGACGGCACAGCGTGGTGGATGACCAGCCGACGAGTCCAGCTATAATGCCGTCGGCAGGTTGGTTGCCCTGACTTGAGTCCAGCTGGCCGTTTTCCTGAATCTTTGTGAGTAATAACGTAGAGCCAACTCTAGTCGTACTTTAACGCGAAGAGTGGACTTCAATTCGCCCTGGATTTGAACGATCCGACCTGGAAATACAACATCGGAGCGCTCTTCGAGCCGAACACCTTGGTGGAAGCAGCTACAGCCTCTCACTGCATGTCGCATAGTTGCAAAATGCACGAGGTATTTCTGGTTGGCCTTTTGACATACAGTGAAGGATCGGAAGAATGAAATCGTAAATGGGATGGCTGCCTTTGCTTGCACCTGTACCATAATCGAAGTTATTCCTCCTGCCTTTCCATTCAAAATGTACTTGCCGAAACATTTTGCTTCTTGATTAGTATCGTTACGTACGATTGCGAAGGAGAGGGATGAAGGGATGTTAGTGATTCGACAGCTAACACTTCCGAAGAGAAAAGCAAATATGTTAATTGTGTTGTCCCGCGGCATTTCAATGCGATTCGGCGACCAATGCGCACAGTTATCGTGTTGTCTGCTGGTCTAGGATCAATACTCCATGGTCAATACCTGATGGCTTGAGCTAAGTCCAGGTTATAGGATTGTGTTGCCTGGGGCGAACATGAGCGAAAGAGGGCACTTTACGCCAACGTTCAAACTACGCTTTGACACGGATCCTCTCAGTGTTTTCCTAACGTAGACCCCAAGCGCCGCATGCCGATCTTGAAGACGACGAGGGATGCTGTCACACGCACAGCACAAAAGACTCATCTCGCTCGTCACCACGGCTCGCAAATCTTCTTCGTCAACGCTCTGCGTGATGAAGAAGGTATGAAACGCACATCCTTGTCTACGCGGAACAATATTGCCATGCTTCGAGCTGCATGACCCAAGCTGCATGGGTTCCTCGCCCACTCGAAGCCTAAGACTTAACCCAACGGCACTACAGCGCACGAAGACAGCAGATATTCGACTGCCCCTGGCCGCGAATCTGGCCCCACGTTGCGAATCTAGCTTGCGACCTAGGATTTACAGTCGTGGTACTCCGGGTGCAGAAGCGGGACACCGTGCCTACTCTGTAACGACGTCACCGAGAGCAGACAAGCCGCTGCTTAGATGACTTCTGATCAGTCAAGCAAGCAAGTGAAGCGCCACTCCACCTGCTCGGTCCTCCGTCCCTCTCCTGCTTATCCGCACCTCTGCCCCGTTTTGCAGCCTCTCGGCGGCAGCGTAACGCGGTTCCGTTCAATTGCTTCATTAGGCAATTCACGCCACGAGACACGAGCCTTCGTCCCCTCGAAGTCCCATGCCGGACCTCCTCGCCGACGCTCATCGGGAGCTCGTGCAGCGCCATGTCGCCGAATCGCTCGCGCACCACCAGTCGATGTCTTTCGACGACTCGCTGCGACGGTCGAAGCATTTCATGCGCAGTCGCCACTCCATGCCCGCCGTGGTGCGGCTGTCGTCCGACAACTCCGCCCGCCGCTCAAGCTTCGGACTCAATCCTGGACACGAGGTCATCGACACCACCGTCCGGTTCTTAGGAGTCACGCGCGTGGACAAGCACTGCGAGTTCCGCCTGCAGGTAGACACTGGACGCGAGCAGTTCGTGCTGCAGAAGCGCTACTCGCAGTTCCGCGACCTGCGTCAGCAGCTGCTGATCGACGGGCGAGCTGCCTCGGTCAAGGGGAGAAGCAGCACGGCCAGTGCCGCAACGGAGCGTGTCTGCAGCTCGCGCAGCAGCTCGCGGCCATGAAGTTCCCGCGGCGCAAACTGCGCTTTAAGCTGCGTCCGGACGACGCCGTGCGAACTGCTAGAGAGCGCACCGCGCAGCTGCAGCACTTCATCGAGATGGTACTCGCGGTGTACCGCACGGCACCCAAGCGCCAGGTGCGATGCTGCGTGAACGCGCAGTGCCGCGTGCTCAAGGCTTTCCGAACCTTCCTGGATATTAAGGACATGGAGTACGACCAGCTGCCCGACTGGAAGGGAGCTAGTCACGGCAGCACTGCCTGCGACGAATTGCCTATTCTAGACACGCCGCCGTCGACAACTTCGACCCCGTCGCCTGTCCGAGAGGCGATCAACGATGCGGTGCGCTCGAGCGACTCACCGCAGCCGTCCAGGACGTCGGCGATGTGCCTGGAAGAGCTCTACACCATCACCGAGGACTTAGAGCACCCCCACGCGTAGATTGTGTGGTCCAGTCGCACTGGACAAACGGACCGACGGCAGTCCTGCCATCCTTTCAATGATTTAATAAACTTATTCAACCAAAATGGTGTGTGCACGATGTACATTTGACTTTGCTGCAGCATACTTTTATTACCAGTTACGACGATTTCAACTATGGCAATAAATTAAAAAAGAGTGTATTTGTCATTTGTCGACACTCTTGAAGAGCTCAACAATGACAACCGATACTTTATCCTCGTCGTTGCGTAGCCCGCCCATAATTTGGGAGGCTTTGCCCCACTGGACGTTGCTCACCAGCGCCTGCAATAAATCACGCTTTGCGTTAGGACCCATAGCATCCTTTCACACGGAAGCTGCCGACAGGGTTCAACGAGTGCAGTTACCTGATCCTTCTTGTCAGCGTGACTCCGGCCACCAGGACTCGCATTGCCACTGCCCGCACGTTGTCGTGCCCACTGAAAAATAAAGCCATTCAATGTGAGTCACGAAAGTCGAGCATATACAAAGTGTTTGCACCTACATTGAGCCAACTGGCATCTTGCCCGTGTGAGCGACGTGGTGGAGGCCTGGGTTTGCTTTCCCATGGCTTCTGGGCACGACGGAGTTGGCCAGATGAGACACCTGGAACTCCTCGCTCCGTTTGAGCTCCATTCGCCGTAGGTGAGTGTTGCAACCTGGGTAACCAAAAGCTGGCTCACGAGCCGTTCGGTGACCCCAAGGTCGGGGCGCGGACCCATGATTGGGATGTGCTCTTCTTCGTGTCGAGTGAGAACGGCGTCTACCAGCTCATGCTTGTATTCATTCCACTTGGATTCCCTCTGCAAGTCACGCATAACGTTAGCGATGTCCGCGCGCGCCGTCAGATCCGTGAATTCCTGGCGCAAAATTTGCTCGGTGCTGGAGTCTTTGAGCACAATCTGCCGGAAATCGACGCGGTCGACGCGGTACAGGATGGCTGATGGGGACGAAACCAGAACCGAGAAAACAGCGTTGGTGACACCAAGCATCGCCTCATAGAAGCCGAAATAGTGCTGGCTACAGGAAGCAGGGGCAACAAAATATCGATTAGTCAAGAATCAAACTCGATTGCATCCCACGACAATCGACTGTTTCGCTACCTGCAGATAGTGGATATTTCAACAATACACGGTCGCTTTCGGGCACGTGGCTTTTGCTCGAGTTCGTCGTATCGCTTAACCAGTCGGCATTCACCATGCTTAACGAAGTAAAAGTTGTCTACAGACACGAACGAACGATTAGCGATGGAGAAGAAAATACCAAATACAATATCGCGTACAGCTGTGTGCTTGGACTTTACTTACTTGCAGGCTCGCCCTCGACGATGATAGCATCATTGTATGTGTGCTGAATCTTCTCCATTCGATCGCATACTTTCAAGATAGCTTCGTCTTCCCAATGATCTAGACACACCACTCCCGCCAAAAACGCCATTTTCTCGCTGGTAAAACGGGAGCAAGTAAGCTATCGTTGCAGAAGCAAATTCATTGCGAAGTACGCGTGCAATGACGTACCGCAGATCTCGTGACAAGTTACATGCGCGCAGAGCCATAAATGTATCGCGATCGATTTGCATGAGAAGTGTGCTTTCCGTGGCCACAACCGAAGCCGTTCGTTGCTGCTCCTCAAGAAGCAGACCAATGTCACCGAACACTTCCAGTGGCTTCATAGTGCGCACAACGTATGTCGCGTCGTGTGACATATCAAGCTTTCCTCCCGGGTTCAGGAAGCTGGAATGCACGCGTGCGCGGTTGATGATCTCCTCGAACTCGTTTAAGGTCGGAGCTGCCATGTGCACGAAGTCCATTACCACACTCATAGTGCCGTACATGATACAGTAGAACGCGTCAGCTCGGTCGCCAATATGAAAAAGCGCGTCTCCGTCTTCGAGCTCGATGCCTTTGGCCGCCTTTAAGAACCGCATCCGATCTCTAGACGGCAGGTCCAAGAAGTACTTGACTCGGTGTACTGCATCAAAACCAGAGCACCAAGCCAAAGTCAGTGCAAAAGAGTCTTCCGAACTAAATTTCCCATCACTGCTGCCAACGTTCAACACACTGTATTTGCCGAGGAACTCGTAGTCCGCCTTGCAGCGTGCAGCGTCCGAGAGTAGCAGAATCCGCCGCAGATTGGCACGAACCTCCGGCAGCTCATGGTCGAGCTGGTCTTGCCAACTCGATTGCTTCGGAGACCTGTCAACGAGTCTAAGTCAAGCGATTACAAGAATCATTCGCAGCAGATCGATGCAATGCACTTGAACACGCACATGCTCACTCAACTTGTCGATGTTGCACTGACAAGATGGCTACATGTACTAAAAGTAGCCATGCCTAAGAATTACTTTTTTCTGCGCGACTCTATCGCAACATAAGGTTTTTGCAACATAAACATTTTCGCCTCCCATTTGCCATTGGCTCGAAAGGTGGGGACAGCACCACGGCTATCGTCGCTAGGGGCACTCCCCAGCTCTTCATCCGCCTAACCAGCCTTGGGTTTAACTTCTCATCGCTCTCTTCTATCTGGTGATGTAATTTGTGCTCAGATATCAAGCGTCTAACAGCAGTAAACTCGCATACAAAATCCCTATGGATCCCGAACTAAAGAAGAAATGCTCAGAGGTTTTGGAGCACTTCCTCAAGCTCGAGAGCTGCGGTATGTGGCAGCATTTCACGCGGTAGACCTAAATATTGTGCTGCTAAGTTAATATTTGGCTACGTGTCTCTAGATCCCTTCCGCGAGCGTGTCAATTGGGAGGAGTGGGGACTCTACGACTACCTGCAGGTGGTTAAGGAGCCTATGGATCTGGGCACCGTCCGCAGCAAACTGGGCAAAAATGAGTACAAGAAGCCTGTGGAGTTTGCGCGCGACATGCGCCTCATCTGGGACAACTGCAAGCTCTACAACCAAGACGGCTCGGATCTGTACCTGCTGGCCGACGAACTCACCAAGAAATTCGAGGACCGAGTCAAGTTCGTGAAGCTGGATGTAGGCCCGGTGCCCCGGGTGGACAAGAGTATTCCGTACGATGTTGTCGTACTAGCTTTGAGTTTTTTTAAGTGCTTTACTGACGTGTCTTGATGCTAAACAGAGCCCCGAGTCTCGAGGAGAAGATTCATTTCAGCCAGAACATCTACAAGGTCTCGGGCAAGGACCTTGCTGAGATTGTGGAAAAGCTAGGGGAGCAGTGCCCCAAGGCGCTGGACAAGAGCTCGCCGGACGAGATGGATATCGTCGTCGATAACATCGACAACAAGACGTTCCGCGAGTTGGAGAAGTTTGTGCTGGAGAAAGTGCCTGAGGGCAGTCGTGAACCGATTGCCACGCCCAAGTCTTCCAAGAAGTCTCGACGGCCGGCTAGCAAGAAAGCAAAACCCACTCCTGAAGAGTGATCGGTGGCGGGTATGTTGTGAAACACCGAAGTTGTTTAACCTTACCTTGCCATGGCTTCACAGCCGCGCGCGTCGTAGAACCACGGGGTGACTGAAAAAGGAGAGAATGGCAGGAGTATTTAAACGCACCAAGGCAAATGACTTGTGAGTTTTGGCAGTCTATTACCTGCATATTTACACTTTTTCATGAGCTCTACAATCGACTACTTCTTCTTTCGAAGCATAGCTGCTAGCCGCGTCTGCCGTTTGAATGTAGCTTCAAAGCTTTTCTCTTTAACTTCTGCACCCCCTCATCGGGTTCCTCGTGAGTCACAAATACTGCGGGGCCACTGCCGAGTCGGCTAAAGTCCAGAGGTGGCACAGCCGCCTTTTGCTTTGGTAATAAATCACCATCGTCATCCGATGGTACATCGACCTGAATTGGTCGTGCCAACGTAGCTGTCGTTCGTGCCTGTGCCGTGAGGCGAGTAGATTGCCACTGAGCTGGAATTATCTTAGCCCCACCAGGTTTGTGCACCGTCCCGATACCGTGTAAGGCACTGGGGAGCGGAGCTACAGGCTCCATCTTTAAGAGCGGGAGCTTGAATTTAGATGGGCGTCGAACTACTTTCCACTCTCGAGAAGTCCGCGAATGCTGCAAACCGCTTTGGCGGCTCGAAGTTGGGTCATTTTGCAGTGATCGTTTGTATTCCAGTAGTTCGTCCTTATGAAGCTCCATAAGCTCTCTAGTACCATAGCAAAGCAGTTTGCTCAGTTAAGCTTTTTGACCGCACAAGAAGTCAAGCTTTAAGGAGGATAAACACTACCTTAGTGATGGCTCGTCACCATTAGAGACGTTCCAGTTTTTTCCATTAACTTTTCGTCCAGCTTTCATGAGCCTTGTCCATTCCTGCAAAGTAATAGTAGTCAGGAAACAATGAAATGGTAAATCGTTCAAAAAGTTGTTACCTCATCGTCGAGACGACTGGTTTCCACTCGGGAGGTCACAATTTCCTCAAGCTCACTGTGGTAGCGCAATTGATCCTCTCGAGCAGCGAGCTGCTCTTTAAGCTTCTCAATATACCGGCGGATATCCTCTTTGCGACGACCAATCTGTTCAAGCACGCCCCTACTCGTCGACTCGAGCTGTAGTGGCGGGTGATACTCTAAAGATCACAGCAAATGTTTCAGTGGAATTGTTCGTGCATTATTTCATGAGTCGTTGGCATGACCAAGACTGCAGTGCCGTTTGCGTACGCGTTCGTCGCTTTCGCCGTCGCAACTGTTGCTGAAGGAAGGCAAGGACCACCAGCAGTAGCAGTAGACACCCGACGATCAGGCCGGTCGTATTGATTGTCGAGCCAGCTGCACCTCGAATTTGAGGCATTTCGCTGGATCAGTAGCTAGACTTGCAGTCTTCACAATGCACCATGAGGAGAAAAATACCTGTGCATCCTGGGGACAGGAACTTGATGTTGAAGCCATTTTTAGGTGGTTCTTATGATCTCCTTCCCTTGATATTGTTCGGATTTGATTGAGGCGCCTTCAAAGCCACAACTTGCGGCACAAGGCCAACAACATCAAGCCTTTCCAACATCGGAGACATGTTTTGATTGTTGCAGGATCCGGCATAATCCAGTCGATGGCTGGACTTGTGTTTTGAGTTGAATCTTTCAACATGTCCATGTTCGAGACGGCCAGCTGATGATGCTGGTCCACCACCAGACAGCGTCCACGACACCTTGCGTGCGGGAAGGAGGGTTCAATTTCAGCTGTAACTTACAGCCTGCAAGCTGTGCAGCTTCGGACTGAGCCCAAAACGTTTGCTCTTGAGCCTCAATTCGGACGGCGTGCTCTTTATTCGACGGGGCTAACTTCCTGTCTTTGGCTCTCTACTCTGTACAGCTAAATAAATAGGAGCGCGTGTGTGCTTGTGCTCACACGTCCGCGACCAACACATCGTCGTCCACGACGAAAGCCGAGGCGTCTAAGCTCACCGCCGGCTGGTCCGCAGGCGTCAGCCAGTAGTCACTAAAGTCCAGTCCTTCCCAGCTCTCGCCCACATCCATGGGCGACGTCTTGCCCTCCGTCGAGTCCTTTTTGGCCATCTCCAGACCCGTGGAGAGCTCACCGCCCTCCAGCAGGATGCGATCCAGCGTGTCCTCCTTGGTGTCAAGACCCAGACCCTGTAGCTCAACACCAGCAGCTGGCAAGAAGCCGGTGCGGTCGTACACGCCGTCCAGCAGCACCAGGTCCTGGAGGAACGAGGTGGCAATGGTGGGCGTGGCTCTAGTGGCCGCGAGCCGCTTAGCTCGGGCCTCCTCCTGCATGGCCAGCGTGGCACTGAGCGGCGCCCTCCTGGTGCGCGCGCGCGGCTTGCTCTGCTTAACGCGCTTGCCCGTGGGCAGCACGTTGGCCGCGTCGGCGGCTTGTGCGCGCGCCTTGCGCTTGAGCTCCAGCCGCCGCTGGTTCTTGTTGGCCTTTTGGCGGTGGAGGTCGCACAAGTTGTGCAGCTCGCCGTTGCGCTTCACGGCGCGCTGGTTGTAGCACTTTTTGCTCGGGTAGCGGCACATGGCGCCGGCGTCGTGCACGCGGTCGTCGGTTGGGGGCTGTGGGGAGGCAGATCCGGGGCGGGTGGCCATCATGGCGAGTGAGTGCGCGAAAGGCGGCAAATACCTAAATGACGGACGAGTCCACTCGACTCGACTGGAAGGACGGAAGATACTGCTGCACCTCCTTGTGGGTGACCAGGTGTTGCGGAGCATAGACTCGAGCGAACCCATAGTGATCGCTGCAAAGAGTGTGGATTTTTGTGGATACTGAATTGTTTTCATCGACCCAGACTGCAAACAAAATCCGATGTACGATATGACTTGGAACTTCCGGAAGTGACACGAGGTCACTTCCCTCGCCGCGGCAGTCAGCATTTGGCCTCGACATGGCTTCACTTATCGACAACTTGTCGTTGTAGTGACTGCCAGTCACTGACTGGTAAAGGTGGAGTCTGGTGATTGCAGCAAATTGCTAGCAATAGCCATCAGGTGGCTGGAAGTGAGAAAGTAATTCGCTCGCCTGACAATGGAGATGGAGCAGTGCTGCTTGCGGCCGAGCACCGATCCGCGTGCCGGCCGTAAGCGAATTGTCGCGCAGCGAGAGATAAAACTCGATTCGTATCGCCTTGCGCTCTCTGCGTGTTGCTCTGGACTTGGTTTCAGACCGAAGAAGCACACGACGAACAGAGATACGTTGAAGTGGTATGGACCATGATGGACTGCATCGTCGATTGCAGCACGACAGGAAGAGATGACAAGCGCATATTCTAAGAAAGAAGAATCGTTCACTTTATACTTCAGGAGCTTATCGCTCTGCTCTACTAATGGGGTACTTTTGATGGAGTTACTTGGCGGCCCGAGACTCGGCGCCACTTTACGAGGAGTAGTTCGAATCGGACGTGCTTCAAATGTTGGTACGGGTGACGAGCGTCAGCTCTCGTCGGTCCGTCTCCCACGTGCTCTGCAGCGTCGCCGAGCTCATGAGCCCCTCGCTAGATCGAGCTACTGCTGTGGCAATAGGAGGGAGCACTAACGATGGTGCCGCAGCCTCCTCCTTGGGTCGGCCGAACATCCATCCTCGAGGTTCCAGCGTTGGTTCCCGCTTGACCATCGCGGCCACCCGAAGCATGGCACGAGGGCTTCTCGGGTACGACGACGTCGACCAGGCAGCGGTCGGTAGTCGGTTGTCACGCCACGCGTCCACTTGGTTAGTGTACCCGCTAGAGGTCGGTAGACCGGGGTGCCTCCTGCTCGTTGCAAGTCAAAGAATGACGTCGGTCTCTGCGGTCGGATGAACTGTGTCGTGAGTGGCACCGTGCCCAGCTCATGCTCGAGCTTCATAGCAATGGACGCACGCAGGTGCATCCGTCGCTCGAGGTCTGAGTACCCGCTGGCGTGCAAGGGCAGGCTGGAGAGGCCGAGCGCCGCCTGGCCAGCTTTACGCTTCTTGTCCAGCCGTCGCTGGTTGCTGTTGGCCTTCTGGCGGTGCATCTCGCACAAGTTGTGGCGCTCGCCATTGCGCTTGATGGCGCGCAGGTTCCAGCAGCGCTTGCTGGCGTAGCGACATTTGAGCGAGTTGAACTCGTCGTCGGCAGTCGAGGTGGAAGAGTTCGCTGCCATTAGGATCGGAATGTGGTTGGCAGATTCGGACGCCTATAACGCAGGACGGAAGGGTTTGTCGGGACGTGACCAATTGAAGAGTGAGTGGTTTGGTGCCCCGATGATCAGCTCTTCAAAAAGGTTGGGGAATCGCATCTCTGAGATGTCGGTGTGTTTGCGGTGACTTTGCGTGGAATGACGACTTTGCAGAGGCAGCAGCGCGGCTCGTTTCTAGGCGCCTCGTTTACGTTTTCCTTCATGTCTGTCGAGTTTCTGTCGAGTGGGCGCGACCTGTGGCGTCGACTTAGCGGCCTGGACGGTGGCGCTGCCTGCACTTTTGGTGGGGCGACAGAAGAGGCCCCGGAGTGCTGATTTATGGCCGGCGCTGCAGCCCATGGAGTACGTGGCCGTCGCTAGCGCGCTCCAGCTCGGCTCCGGACCGATGGAAGATCGGCTGGTAGTCTTTTTAGCGGCGGGCTGCCGACCCAGAGAACACAACGCCCATCGACCGATTCGAGGCCTGGCATCGCACTAATTTTTGGTGATACAATTTGGCTCGCTTAGACCTGGTCTCGGCACGACGATGGCGTGTTTCGCCTCTGAGATACGAACGCCTCGAGCAGAATTGCAGCCAGCGGAGACTGTTCGCGGCACAACTGATTTTCGCGATCCAAATCAGTTGATTTGCTGGCCTTCTGAAGCAACCAAAACGGATCGATGCAAGGCATTACTGGCAGCACACAGCTAGCCCCGATAGTAATCATGCCGGACAGCGTCGTTTGCCAGCGTTTTCTTCCCGTTGGCAACGGAAGAAAACGTGCGAGGTATTTCTGATGTCGACCCGAAGGTGAGGAGGCATAGCTGGACGCTGGGGCGCAAAACTATCTCGGTGTCCTGAAGGCGGCTGAGCTTCAACAAGTCCAAGCGCGGAGCCATACAGAAAAGATATGTAGGTGACAGAAATCATTGGGTTATCGAGGCACGTGGCGCGTGGCAGCTTTCACGGCGTGCTCTCTGCTTAGCACCGCCGCGGTGCCTATACTGGCGCCAGTAAACGAACCGAGGGCCTTTCCTTCAGTTGGGCCGATGCGTTCCAGCGCAGTGCCGAGTTGCTCCTGTCTCCAGATCGCATCGTGTGCTGCTGCTTCAAACATCTTAGCGATGACTCATGCATGGCTCGCCAAGATGTTGAAGTGGTAGGGCACCTGCTGTCGTGAACGGTAAGACCCAATGCACATTCGTAGCGCAACTTGAGTTCCACTGCGCTTCCTGCTTCACACGCGACTACCTAACCGCTAGCAAACGTTCAAGTTTGTGGGGCCAGCGACATCCGCTCACGGCTTAGCGCCTCCGTCCAGCGCTGAGCGTGTCGACTTAGCGGCGAGCAGTACCCGAAAGCCTCGTGCTTGCTGAGCTTAGTGTCTGCAATAACTATGAGGCACGACAAAGCTTGGGGCCGGAGTCGCAAGAGGAAGCCGGCGCGGGGCGATGGCTTTGTTGGCCGTGTGGGCTCGCAGTCAAATTTTCAGTGTTCGCTTCGTCTTCCAGGTGTCGGCGCAACTCTTCTGACTGTATTCCAGTCGAGGCGACCCCACTTGCACACGATTGCACACATTTGTATAGCAAGCGCAAACGGGGACTGCTGAAATACTGTGTGCAATTTTAACTGCGCTCGCGACAGCCACAACGGTGCAAGTGGTCAGGCGGGCGACACATGCCCTGGGAAGTTATCGCAGGAGTGCAATCACCACGCAACAGCGAACCCATTATGTATGCTTGCACTGCTGAGAGCACGTATTTGGCATCGTGATCTGCGTTGTTGTGTTGCTGCTCGATTGGAATTAGCAAGTACGTCAACTTGACGCTTGCGTCAAGCGAACAGGTCCACTTGTCGTTTACGGAACCTTGAGATCGTCAGAAACGGAGCGCACATCTTTGATACGAGTCAGCAACTTGCCGCCGTTGGAACCCGCTCTGCTCGACCAACGATATGAGTCTGGCATATTTGAAATCGGACCGAATACAAGTCTCCTGTCTCTCGCGTCTGTGCCCAATTAGCATAGTGGTAAACTCAACTGGCGATGCCCGGCTGTGCATTTGCTGAGCATAGTGCTTGCAACCTAAACAGTGGGGACAGCCTCGCTTGACTTCAGAACTTGCGCTTTGCATGTGCTGCACGTGGGCGTCACTTGTTCATATTGCTTTCAGATAACCCACACGCACCTGGGATATCGTTTCAGGGTTGCTAGAACGATGTGGATTTCAGGATGGGACTGACCAGCGACCAAGGATCCAGAGAGCAAGATGCCCAGAGGATTGCTTTGAGACAACGTATCCTAGACGAAATGCTGAGCGAATGACTCGTTGCCAATTGGCTAGGCACTTCAACTTGAGGTATACAAAGTGCAAGATAAATGGAACAGCTTAAATGCTGTGCAACTTGTTTATAGCACAAGAAGGCACAACGTTTTGGCTGAGCACCGAACTTGGCAGTGTTCGAGGAATGCATTTCTGCAAAACCGCTATATTCTTTTAAAACGGATGAACGTCGAAACCTCCGCAGTGGAGAGCAGAAGTAAAAGACAGCATAACCAAACCTTGGCAATAAATCCGCCCCCCACTACTGTAGAAGCCCATCGTGTGATGACATGCTGAACAAACGCTCCAGACATAGGCATCGAGCCTCGTTTACCACTCAGAATCTACAACGTGCCGCTAGCCCGCGTCCGGGTGCTCGTCGTCACAGTGATGCTGTAAACTCCACTAAAACCAGCGAGGTCAGCTCTGCTGAGCTTGTCGTCGAAAATGCTAAGCTTTTACCGGCCCGACTGGAGGTTGATAACAATGGGGACATCGCAGCTTTAGAAGAGGGAAGCCTGACTAGTGGTGAGGAGAAGAAGAAGTCTGCGCTGGTATTACCTCGACTGGACGCACAGCTTGGTGGGTATCCGCCGGATTGCGGTACCAAGCAGCTAAAGTACCTCTCGTACGCCAAAGTACAACGAGATCGCGGTATTACGCACCCAATGCGTTATTCAACAACGCGTTTGGACGTACTTGGTTATCCCATGCCCGAGAGATATCCGTTCTTTTCAACGGACTTTGGGGCTCACTCATTCCACCAACTACCGACCGACTCCGTCGTCTTGAGCCAGTACGGCTTAGGAATCGCACTTTACTTCAAGTATCTCAAGGTGATCACATGGCTTTTCCTGCTTCTCGTTGTGATTAGTGCTCCTGCTTTGGCCGTCTATATCGTGGGCGGAGGCACTTCTTTAGCGGAGTTTACAGCTCTTGCGCGCCAAAACCTACCGGCCGTATTGGGTATCACCAGCATCGGACATCTCAGTGAGGCTAGCAGTGTATGTGATCAAGCCCTTGAGAATTCGGAGCTCACACTTACGTGTCCAGCGGGCGCATTTGGTTTCTTAAAGGCAGTGTACTCAACATACGATACGCAAGGAACCTGCTCGTGTCCAGAGCGCAACAAGGTATCTGAGAGTTCTGGTCTGTGTCGCGGCGAAGCGAATGGATCAACCTGCCCGATCGATGGTGCGGGCTGTTTTTGGTGTTCATCCGGTTTCCTCCGCTCTTGTTGCTCGTTTTCGCTGGATAAAAGACAAATGACTCCGTTTTTGACGCCATGAGAATTCGAGAGACTGAAGGCTGCACTTCTCGCATGGCTCAACAGATAGTCGAAGGTTTATGCTTGGGCAAGAAAAGCTGTACGTTTAATGTCAGCGAGTCGATAGTGTATGCGTGGGAGCGCGATGACACCTATGGGACCAACTGTTCTACACCACCAACAATTGTTACTATTGACAGCGCAACCAATATCACGAAGGCGGTGTGCGAGGTGCGTCTGAATGACGACAGTGACTACTCAATGTGTGACATCAACAAGTCCCGTGCACTTATCGTTTTCGGACGGTGCTTCACCACGCGCGTCGACTTGTCCAGTTCATGGAGTCTGAAGATTATCGGCTGGGACTCCATGAGCGTAAGAAGCACACTTGTTTTTAATTTTTTTCTTCTTGGGACTTACTAATGGACTCGTTCGTGCACGCGTTTGCTAGCGACGCGATTTCTTGGGACTCGCAGTGGGATGCGATATCGCGTGCAGCCTAGTGTTCTTTGGAGTTGTTGTTTGGCTACGACGCAAAGAGAAAGAGACCGTTGACCGCATCGCGCTAGACCAGATTAAGGCTTTGGACTACACCGTACAACTTGTAAATCTACCTCAGCACGATGATCTCAACTTGCTTCGTCAAGAGGTAGGCCAACACTGTTTCTTTCCAACTTTCGACGAGATGTTTATTCATTTTTTCGTTTGGCAGATTCGTCTGCATCTAGAAGCTGTGCTAAGCGCAGCACCACCTTTCGCCATGGATATTGATCGCATTCGTATCGCCGATGTTCAATTTGGCAAGAGCGGTTCAGGTCATCTTCGTCTGCTTGGACGGCGTGGCATCATTGTACGTCGACTTGAAATTGCCCAGCAGCGCCACGAGAAGCTCAGGCTGCTTAATGGTCGACTTGATGCTCGAGTGTACGCCCGACGAGAGCGGCGGCACTTGCGAGCAATTCAGAAACTGGAGACAAAATTGCATCGATTCAACATGAAGTTAGAACGTTGGCATGCTCGCGAGAAACGATACAACAACTTCCAGGCCGTGACAGCATTCGTGACTTTCGAAGAAGAGGAAGGTTTCCATCGCTGTTTGCAGGAGTACCCGGATCTCGGTTGGATCCACCGCCTTTTCCAGGCATACTACAAACGCCTGCACGGGAAGCGCCTTCGCTTCCGCCCAGCACCTGACCCGACCGATATCATTTGGGAAAATTTGCATCACCCGTTCCTAGAGCGCATGCTACGACAAATGGTACGAACGTTCATGATGCAGCAAAGAAGGTCTCAAAAAGTTAAAACTCTTCTCTTCCTGTCTGTACTGATCACAAATACGATTTTTTTCTGCAGATTGTTGCGCTGATCACGTTAGCCGTGCTGTTGCTGAGTTTCATCCTAATCTTTGTGGCAAAGGAACAGAAATACAAGTTAGATCGCCAGTTTGGTCGACCTACAAGCTGTCCTGCTGATATCACAAAGGATGATGTAATGCAGGATGAGCTAAACAAACTTTCGGAAATTGTGCCGTACAAAGCATTTGTCGAATGTTACTGCAAAAACTTTCTCTCCGCTCAGTAAGTGCCCTCTCTACTCCAGAACCCCGATACGCTTTAACGTACGTCTTGCTTTGTCCGTACAGCTCATTTAGAAGCATGATTTACGAGGGCTTTCACAATCCAGAAACTGGGGAGGACGAGATGTTGTGCCGATCATGGGCAGCAACGTTTATAACCACGCAAGTACTTTCAATGGCCGCCGTACTGCTGGTAGTGGTTGTGAATCTCATATTAGCACGCGTGCTTAATGCACTTGTGGCCATGGAAAAACATCATACACAATCCAGCCTCGTGGTCTCTCGGGTTACTAAGGTTTTCATCGCGCAGTTCTGCAACACGGCGCTGCTGATGCTCGTCATCAACGCCAATGGAAACTACTTCTCGTCTGCAAGCACCGACACCGGAGGATTGTCACTTAGCTCACTGCAGGTGCTGAGCGGCGAGTACTCAGACTTTTCTGCGGATTGGTACTACGATGTAGGTGTGGCACTCATGCTCACCATGATCATAAACTCGTTCAGCACACACGCGTACCTCCTGGCCAACTATGCTGCACTGAAGACACGCCGCTTCATTGACCGAGGTTATTCGTTTGACCACTCGCTCACGCGGCAAGATACACAGCGCGACCTCGAGGCACTGTATCGAGGACCTAAGTTTGATCTTGCATCGCGCTACGCTCAATCGCTCACATGTGTCTTCATCACATACATGGTGCGTATGCATGAAATTCTACATTGAGTTCATCAGCGCTCGACCGGTTGACTTATGGTTCGCTGCTATTGTTTTTCCAGTTTTCAGCAGGGATGCCCCTGCTCCACTTTATCGGCTTTGTTGCCATGATAATGACGTATTGGGCAGACAAATTCAGTAAGCATCCCTTCCAGCACCTTTATCGAGACTCAACCACTCACAAACTCCACCAATTGTTTTCTTTGAGCAGCTTTTCTTCGCATTGCGCGCTCGCCTCCGCTGTATGACAGCAAGGTGGCAACAGCAGCTGGATCGTTGCTTCCGTATGCAGTTCTCACACACTGCCTCGTTGCGATTTGGATGTTTTCCAATGATCTCATTTTTGAGTTGGAAAGCGATGAGTTTGTCGATACTTTTTCCACAAACAGCACCAGCAGCCCCGGTGACGGTATTCCGTTGTTTGATACTGCCCACCGAGGTCAGTTATTATCTCGTGTCACGCGCCCGCAAGTTGTCGTGCTGTTTGCCTTCTTCGTGGCTGGTTGTGCCATTATCGTGCTGCGTACCGTGCTTTTGAGTATTTGCCAGCCTTAGTACGCAACATGTTCCCGGCACTTGCTCGCCTTTGGAAAAGCCTCGTGTTGCAAAGAATATCCCGAACTACTTCGATGGTAAAGCCTACATCATTTTCTGTCTGCTCACAGCTTATTAACACTCTGGTGTCATGTGCCCAGCCATTCCGACGTCGTGCTTACAGGAAAAGTTAGCTGCTACTCGTGGTGCACAACAACTTTTGAGACCCGACTTGCGCGCCAAGTACGAACGCGCTCTGGGAAGTCGTGTTGCGCTAGAGGAAGCACTTCCTAAAATGCGCTCCAAGCGCTCCTTATCGACGACCGAGCGCTACAACCAGGCTCACTGGATTGTCGGCTGTCATTCTTACGGTACTGCACTGGTCGTTCGCAAACGAACTCTTATCATGCCTTGCTAACATGATTGTGGTGTGGTATGTTCACAGCTGTCAGCGACAACAAGGAGTACGTTGCAAAACTTGCAATTGATTCGCACCTCTCGGGCGAGATTCCACTTGATGAGATCTTCTAGAAGTATGCTGGAGCACACGAAGCTACAATGGATATGGTACATGCGACCAGCGTTAATTAGCGGCAATAGGCACTTCAATAGGCATAGTCTATGAGCTTCTACGGTTGGGCCATTCTTGAATGACGTGCTGATAGTTCAGAAGTCTTGGACGGCGAAGAACCGTCGGTAATTGATGACGACGGAGATTGCACTCGCAGACCAACCTCTGAGAGATCCGACAGCTGTCCACCTCGAGTCTGAGTGCGGGCGTTGTCTCGGTACATTCCCAGTCCCAGTGCCATCTCCGTCTCACCGGGACAGTGTGAGAACGCAAAGCCCGTGTTGCGGCGCACAAGACGCGGTGATTCTGCCACCACTGCGGCGTCTTCTCCCTTAGCCAGACGATTCCACTCGCGCATTAAGTGTGATGGCTCCGGGTAGAAGAGTACTCGGCCAGCTTTAGCAATGTAGTTGGGCAGCACGGCAATGATCACAGCCAGCAGAAGGCCTAGCCAGAACCACGCTTCTCCAAAAGTTGGGACAGCACGCCGTAGGCCAACGCCGAGTCATACACGTCCGCTTTAGTCCACCCATACACTGTGCAGAAGAACGCCGTGAACAGGTAGTAAAACACGAGAGTGCCCACTGTTGAAACGACGTTCGCACGCGTCCAATTACTTGTCATGAGGCCCACCTGCACGGTCGACGCTGTGATCAGGTAGGTGTATGATGCAACACCATCTGCCCAAAGGCCTAGGTCGCGCTTGTCAAACCGAAGTGAAGACGAATCGCTGGTGAAGTACCAGACAATTGAGCCGTTGGAGAAAAACGGCACTGCATACACGACATAAGCATGCCACGCTCCCAGAACACACCAACCGAAAAAGAGAGCCAGTTAAACGAGCGATTCTTGAGTCCGTTCACGTACAGCGTCGGGTATTGCATTAGCACCGCGGGAGACACATCTTGATTGTACATGGCAATAACCACAATCGGAATCGTTGTGAACAGCGCATTGTAGAGCGTGAAGTAGACGCTGAAGTACATCAGCAGGCCACTGTACATTGTTTCCATCGCATAGAAGAAGTTAGACAGCGACAACGCCACGTTCTTCATAAACGAGAATAAGATAAGCTTGGAAATCCTCTTGTAGCTGTAGTTGCCATGCACGAGAAGTAGACGCTTCAAAAACTGGAACTCGGCGATGGAAAAGTCGCTCGAAAGGACTGCCTGGCGGCCTTCTTTACCACTGATACCAACACCAACGTTTGCGGCTTGGATCATTGGCACGTCGTTGGCACCATCACCGATAGCAAGCGTAATATTACCTGGCGAGAACATGAGTGTTGGCTCCGTGACAAGCTTCACCACTGATGCCTTTGCGCGGGTGAGCAACGGCAACATATCACAGACTTGCACTCTGTGGCCACCGCCAAGAACAAGTACTTAATATCATCATCCAGCACTAGGGCAAGCGTTTTGCCATCGATGACCATTGCAAACTCCAACTCCTCGTCAATGTAGTCGCCACTGCTCGTGCTTCCGGTGCCCCCTGTCAGTGTATCGTTTTTTGGTTCGAAGTCATGGTCGCACAGGCCGCGGTCGTAGCTGTTCTCCGAGATGTCACGGTTTGGCAGGGCCGGGTACACCTCATCATAATGAGCAGGACTGTCAGTTGGTGTTGTGTCAGCATCAACGTGCTCGCGTCGCGGCAGACGCCTCCGCTTCTTCCTGGCCTCAGCCTCTTCATCGCGTCCCACCAAAGCCAATTTCACCAACTCCCATAGGTACAGCACCGCACGCTTTAGGGCTTCCCACAGCACACTCATCGCTGACGAAGTCTCATCAGATCCCCACTTGTCGTCAACAAGATCGACGTAAAGCTCTTCCAGTCTTGTGCGAAGTGATCCCTTATCACGTTGGTTCAGCACAATAACATCCATGTTGTCATCAATCACGTGCGATGACATGCCGATGCTGAGTGCGGTTTCCTTCTTGTCACCCGTGAGCACCCAGAACTTAATGCCAGCTTTACGTAGAGAGCAAATGGATTCTTCAACGCCGTCCTGCAGACGGTCTTCAATAGCAGTTGCACCGAGCAGCGTCAGCTCGACCTCAATGATAGCTGAAACCTTGGCAATTTTTGCGGCACGTCCCTCCATGGAAAATTCGGCTTGATGATACAAGTTGCTCCACTCGTCATACTCCTCCTGGGTAAGCCGACGCATCGCAGTTGTTAGTGTTCGAAGACCCTCCGAAGCGTATTCCTGCAAATGCCCACGCGTTACGTGAGCAACGCCCTGCGGCTGAGACTTCGACAGCAAGTCGAAAATCACATCATCGGCGCCCTTACAGTAGAGGATTATACTTCCGTCAGGGTTCCGTACAATCACCGACATGCGTTTCCTGTCACTGTTAAACTCCAGCACGTTAAGAATCTCAAATGACATGGGTCTTCCCTGAATGACCGTGTTGCAGATTGGGCCATCACGCGAGGCAAGCACGTAGCCAAGATCGCTGGCAGCTAGAACAAGCGCTTCTTCATCAGGGGACGAAGCGTTGTACTTAATTGCAGTCGACGACTGCATCGAGTCGGTGCTAGAATCTTCGCTTGAAGTAGTCGACAATCCAGAATTGGTCTCCGGAATCACGGTATTACAGATAGTGAGCAGCAGTAGGAAGTCGTGGATCTCCTTCTTGGTTGAGTGGTTCGAATTCAGGCGCGCGAGTAATCTACCATCGTTGAACTGTGTTCCAGGTCGAGCGGGCTTTTCAAAATCTACTTCGATGTCATTGTAGCGTAGTCCCGCGATAGTGCACTTGGCGAAAACCATTTCGTTGCACGTAAGAGTGCCTGTCTTGTCCGAGAAAATGTACTGAATCTGGCCTAGATCTTCGTTGATATTGCTGTTGCGCACCTGGGCTGGCGTGTCCGTTTTAGCATCATACATCTCCAGGTCACTTTCAATGTAGCGCGCGTGCACAAAACGCACACCTTCCATCGTCACATACATCGAGAGCGGGATTAGGTTGTTGAAAAGAATCACGTAACTCAAAAGATGTAGCCGTTCGAGTCCACCATGATATACCACGGTGTGGTATCCTCAGCCAGATCCAAGTTCCAGTTGTTGTTGCCAAGTGTGCAGGCAATAGAGATACTGAACAGCAGCATCAACACCAAGACGAACATAGTATCCAACGTCTTCTCCACAAAACTACGCTTGAGTGGCACCGCAACCGAGTTCATCGATACCTTTGCCTCTTTTCCGGTGTAAATCACCAGTCCAAGTGTCCACTCAGCATTGCGGCTTTCACTGCCGCGCAGAATCAGGTTATCCATAGTCAAACTCGTTTCAGTGCCCTCGCTATTGGCGTCAGCAACGGCATCATCCACAATCTTTCCGAGCTTCAGCACTCCGTCAAAATAGAACAGATCCTTGTTGGGCACATCACATTCCACCTCCAACTTGTGCTGCTCTAGGATTTCCTCCGCAGTCATAAAGTGCTTCGTGCAGCTGGCAACTTGACGGATCTTAAGATTCGTTTCGCCATCCAGATTGGCCGTCTCGACGTAGCACCGACCATCAGAACGACTCGTAGCCAGCAGAATACAGTCCGCAGGCACCGCATCCCCGTCCTTCAACACCAGTACATCGCCCACTTCAATATCTTGCCACATGCCATCAATATGAATGATCTCATTGACGACATCACGTCGAATAATGTGCGCCGGCTTCGTGTTCACGAGGGCGTCTCCCTTCTGACGACGAATATCCTCACTTACGTCCTTCAGCGCAGAAGTCGCAAACACAATCAGCAATGGCGTAAGACTGGCTACGGGGCTCACCGGCGAAAAGTCGAAAAACAGAGTGCGACCACAATGGTTGTGTACAGGTTCGCGAGTCGGCTGAACTGCATCTTCAGGAAGACGAACAGGAAGTTGTAGTACGTGTACTTGCTCGTGCGGATGAGGTTCGAGCAAAACACGGGTGCCTCTTCCTGGGCATCGGCCTCTTTCCTGAGCTGTTTCTTCGTCTTCAAGCCATCAGGCATCGCAAACGATGTGCCTGACCGACTGCGTCGCAACCGGTTGTTCGGAATTCCGGGGCCACCACAATCTTTCGGCGTGCCGACGGGCCCTCGTCCTCATCCATCTCGGCTGAAGGGTTTATAGACAGCGTCTGGTGCACCGAGTTCGCGCGTAGTGGGGACGGCATCATCGTGGCGAGTGCTGCACGGTCACACTCGCGCTGGTCCTGCACTGACTTGACAATCCGGCGCAGCTTCCAGCCGTACATGAAGCCCGTGATGTTGAGCATGGTCAGCAGGATGGAGAAGAATCCCTGCATGAGCACGGACGTGCCGCTGCTGACACTATTGATATTGCCGTTGTAGCCCTTGTAGTACCAAATGACGTCCACAATGAGCGTGAGCTGCATGCCGATCTTGTAGCTCAGCAGGAACTTGGGCACGAGGAACTTGGTGCCGTGCCAGCCGAGCACCAGCGTCACGTACAAGATGAACACTGGCAGCGTGGCCTGGAAGCTCAGGCCCAGGATGATGGGGAAGATCCGCAGCGAGTTGATGACGGTCTGGGACACGATGGTGAACTTGAGTCTCCTCCGCGTCTGGTAGATGGTCATGCCCTTGAGGAAGCAGAAGACCTTCTCAAACATGTTCCAGAGCTTGGCCTCAGTGTTCGGTTTGCTGTCGGAGGCCACCGAGTCTGCCATACTACAATAAAATAAAAAATAACAATAAAAATCCTCTTTAGTGTGAAATCTCCTCTTCTTGAGCTCGTGCGGCCTTCAAGCCAGCGTGAAAAATCGTAGTTTTAAGCGACGGAGCGCACCTGTCGGCTCGGTAGCGCAGCGAGATGATATTGCGCTGCTCCTCCTCGTTCGGAGCGCCCGTGAACGTGTTGACACGTCGCAGATTCTTGTGCGCGGGTTGCGACGGAGGCGGCTGCGGCTGCGGCGCCGTATCGGAGGACGAGGGCGGCGGGCGGCCCTCCATATCGAGCGTGTAGTCGGTGGAGCTGTCGGACGGCGAGGGCACGGCGAACTCGACCCGCATACTGGTCCGTTGCTGCCTTTGGGCCTATTCTAAGCGGCCCGGACTTTTAACTGAGGAATTGGAGGAGGTATGTCGGGCCGCAAAACGCGTTACTTCAGGACACCCAGCCCTAGGAGACAGTGCAGGGAATGCTGGAAGAGAGGGATGTGAGGTTGGAGGAGAGTGGGTTGTATTTGATTTGCTGTTTGAAGTGATGATGGAGGACAGGTGAATGCGGTTGGAGAGGGGTGGATTACTCTCGCACAGTTGTCCCATCGCGTCGAAAAGACAGACACTCGGGTATCCAGAGCCAGAGCGTCCATGCCGCTGCGAATTGTGGTCGGTTTCCGTCACCACGCACGTCAATCTCCCGCGAAGATGGTCAGGTGTATCATACTAGCAACGCTACGCCATCTCGCTTTGGCCAATCGTAACCGATCCCAAGCGAGGAAGGAACATGAGAGTGCAGCTTTGGCAATCTCAGGTCCTTGCGCCACACCAACCTTGCTTTGCAGCATTGCGAACAGCGGTTCAAGGAAGTGTACCTTGAAATATCCAAAACTAGAAGTAGGTAGCGGCGATGATGGAAAATAGCAGCAGGGTTTGTCGAGACCGTTGCGAAAACGTTTCAAAACTCCGGTTGAGACGTGAGCTGCAAAATACGAAACAAGGGGCTTCCAAGATCGAAGAAAGCGATGTTACACTAGCGTCGCAGACAAGCTGTCTCATTTCGTGACCCACAAGTCATGGCAACTCCAAATCCCACGCAAAGTTCGCAAGCGAGGCAGACAGGACAACCACACGTGTCGGGACGATCTTCAAGGATACCTCGTGAGTCGTGGCCGCCGAAAGATGACCGCACGGTGTCGGCCTGGCTGAGCAGCAGCTGCTCCTGAGTCTTCAGAGGCAATGGCGTGCGTGCGCAGCTGTAACTCGTGGACAAGCAGCAGATCTGGTCCTGGTACTTCATGGACAATGGCGTCGTGCGCCGCAAACCGCAGAACAAACTTCAGCCAGAGTTGGTGCACCAACTTCTCATGCTATTAGCCTCGGAAGCTGCTGGGGATGTCGCCTTTGAGATCGCGTCGCGACCAGTTGCAGTATGTTGGTTTGTGAAGAACGACACACCCGGTGCGGTGCCATTTTGACAGCACAAGAGCTCTGGGCCTTCCTCCATTCGCTGGGATCCACCAGTGCCTGCAGTGCTGCAATCAGTACTTTTGTGCGACCCCGTGGTGAGCTGGACGCACTGTGCTACGCCAACCTCGAGCATGACTATATGTACGTCTTCTTGCTGCAACTTGTCACGGAATGTGTTCATTCATTTTTTATCGTTGTGTGAACTTGACTCGGTAGTCTTCAGAGAAAGCGGCCGGGCGCAGGGCAAACTTTTCTGGTTGGCGCTCGGCGGTCAGCGAATCGCTAGCAAAGATGTTAAGCTCAACACCACTGTTAATGAAGTGGTCCAGCACTTTGTGGGGTTTCTGGAGAAAAACAAGAAATGTCGTGTAGTACGTTGCGTATCGCTTTTCATTATGGACGAGAGCGGGAAGTTGCAATTATGGCGAACATCGTCTTGCGAAACCATCTCTGCAGCAGCAGCGTTGTCATCTGCACTATCTTTCCCGGACACGCTCATTTCGCCATTCCCAAGCACGTACGACGGACCTCGCGCTATGAACGAGAGACTGATTGCTCGAGCGCGTGCCGAGGGTTTACGAATTCCTGATGATCGGCTAGTGGATGCCATATTGGCATCCCCAACACCACACAACAGGATCATGGCGCGGCTGCTACCAACTGCCGGTTCACGCCTGGATCCGCTTGAGATTTGGAAAGCTCGCGTCATGCAAGTCTTGAGCTACGCAACTCGCGCGATTGGGATGAAGCCTTATCTTTTCTTCCGCCTACTTCTTCACTGTCCCGAGGACGGAGACGTACAGTAGCAGCAGCGCACTTGATGTCTAGTCAGAAACGTGGTTGTTGCGGGATTTTTGCTCAATGTCAATTGCCAAATTGACCGCCCGGAGAATGGAACACAAGAAGGATTCAACGCTGCGAGAGCAGGCAGTTCATGCGAAGAAAGGTCGACGACGGACAAGTGTTGCTACAGCCACAGCCGCAGCAAGTGCTTTCTTGGAAGCACGTCGTACTGACGACCTATTGGGTCGGCTAGCTGATCAACGCAAACCAACCTCACCACAGCGACAGCAACATGCTGAGGCACAGTATTTGCAGGTTCAGCCGCCGTCACACACCATTCCGTTTAAGCTGGTGGCTCAAACTCGAGCTGAAAAACAGCTCGTAGATTTGTTCATCCGGCGGTATCAAAGTGGTGAGGATGGCGACTACCTCGCGGAGGCCTACTACGGAGACGGTGAACCGCTCGGAGTCACGTTTCCAGGATACTACTACCGAGACGTGCAAGTATGTGCCAACTGCTATGAGTTTTACATGTTGGTGGAGATGGTCCGTATGAAGGCGCTGGCACAAATTTCGCACCGTGGAGCGCGGAAAACAAGTCCAACGCACCGACATTCAATCAAACACGATACTCAAGCTAATGCTGTTCAACAGAAGCAAATGCAGCATTTCTCGATTGCCGAGCGGGGAGAGGAAGAAGTAGACGAGGAAGACTCCAACAATGATCATGACAAACCGGAAGACCCTGACGGCCTACACTATGTGTGGGAACGAGTGTGGGCGCAAACGGCTAGTGTGGCGGCTGCAATTACGAAAAAGATGCCGCAGAGCTATATAGTTTCGTGAATCCTCACCCTGCAGTAGCGATGGTGCTAGGGGCACTTGGGGCATTATTACTGGGGTCGAGCGGTGGTGACTGGGGTATAGTTAAACGTGTAATTTCGCAGGACAAGCTGCTATCCCGATTGCACCGTGTGGACTTGGGAGAGCTGTCTGAACGCGCAGTGATGCAAGCAGCAGCTCACGCTCGCAACCCGTTGTTCACACCGGAACAAATCGCACCAATTAGTTCGTGTGCTGCTCGCTTCTGCGACTGGATTCGGACCGTGCTGCAGGCCTACGCGTGGAAGCAGAGATTGCAGATGGAAGACGCAGAGACTCGCCGGATGCTGTGCTTCCTGAAACCAGAGCTTCTTCCTTCGGGTATCGTAGCTGCTCAGCTAAAAACGCAAGCCAAACACGGAAATGACAACACGAAAGACGCCAGTCTCAGTCGCACAAATAGTGATGGTATTTCGTCCAAGGTGCGGCGGCAAACCCAGCACAAGCAGGCTGCTCGAAGAGCTATTCAGGCTCAGCAAATGTCACGTCTCGCTGCACCTGCAGGCCTTCAAGATGGCGTGGTTGGCGGCACTACGGACAACGTTTTCACTTGTCAAGATGGAGTCACGCAGATCCCGTACGTTGTAATCGGACAACCCATCGGTGAAAGCGTTAAGTGTAACCTCGTGGTCTTTCATGATCTGTTCGACACGCTTGAAAGCACTCGAGTGTTTTTCGGCCCATCGTCGCCCGGAATGTGGTGCTCGCGCACTGCTGTTCAATTTTCCTGGACAAGCTGGCACTGCGTACGCTGTAGATGATCAAGCACGTGAAGAAGACAAGGTCGTGCTGAACAACATGTGGCTTGCTCGCAGGGTGCATGAGCTGTTAAATTTTCTGCAACACACAGCCCAATTCGTGACTACAGGTGCCCCTTTCCACCTTGTGGGCTTCGGGAACGGCGCCAACGTGGCTACGTGCTACGCCGTGCTCTACGGCAAAAGTTATGATGAGTACTTGCAATCACTGCACTATTCAACGGGTTCTCAAATGTGGATGCACAGCTCGCTGCCGTGCTACACAGTGCAGTGAATGTGTTCGCATGCCTCCCACCAACACGACCAGATCTGCCAGTGTCTTTCTTCTGCAAGTTCCTCTTTTCCGAGGCATATCTGCGCAAGGTAGATATGAATTTGGCGCTTAGTATCTACACGGCCGTGACGAACGCTATCACGCTGGATGGGCGTATCCGTCTTTGTCGAGGTGCTCTCCGCCACGTAGACCTTGGCTCCCAACTTGCAGAGATCGATGTGCCTCTTGTTCTCGTTCAGTCTGTGGAAAACACATTGGTAGCCCCCACCAACGTGGATCCATTCCTCCAGGGCCGCACTAACGTACAACACGTGTGGTCACACCAGCAACCGCACACCAGTGACCTGAGGTCGAAGACTCGCACACAATTACGAAGAGCATTGGCGACACCAAAGAGTGCTTTTGTATCGTGGCTCCGTGCTGGACACGAGATCCGCCAAGAAGCAAAGAGCTACGTGACTGAGGTAATTGAAATGCTTGTGAACTGCCAAACGGAGCCTCTCGAGCACGAACGAAATCCTGTTCAGGTCACAGACGAACCTAAAAAATGGCGAAACCAGCACAGGAGTCTCGCAAGTCGGTAGTAAAACCAGCGAAGACGGTGCTCGAAAAAGAAGCACCTCAAACCACAGCAGGCGTCGGAGCTGTTCAAGCTTCATCAGTGAGTGCACTGCAGCCCTTGCTCGAGCAACCGGCACCAATAATTCAAACCTCTCCACAGGTTACCAAGTCGCCATACGAGCTTCAGCTGGAAAAGTCTGATCGTGAATTTCAAGAAGCAATGCGCGTGCACGAAGCTCAGAAGACCGCGTACGAAAAGAAGAAGGGGCTTCAGCAGCAGGAAATGGAGCAGCTCGCAAGTAATTCTGAGCACAAGTCCGAGAACGAAAAATATGTGACGACTACCCCGCCGGTTAATGAAATCCCAGTGACTCGATCCGTCGTACCAATGGACATGTTGCAGCCTCCTGCAATACCGCCTGCCATTTTGCTACGTCAACCAAACCAGAGTGACGAAGCTCAAGCACCAAAACTTTCAGCAGAGGTCAGTGATGATAGCGAAAACCAGATCGATAGCGAGATCGATAGCGTTCGAGCTAGGATACAAGCAGAGGAATCACGCCTCGAGAAAGAGGCTGAAGATCAACGACAGAGGCAGCGAGCTGCAACAGAAGAGCGTATGGCTGCGCTACGTGACGAACAGGAGAGGAGGCGGCGCGAATGGGAACAGGAAGACCGTGAACGTCTGGCAGTACTAGAAGCCCAAATCGAGGATCAACAGGCCGAACGACTCGCAGCTCTGCAGCAACGAGAGCTGGAGCAACTTACACAGGATGAAGCTGCGCTTGCTGTAAGCAGTAGCGATGCTGAATTGCTTGAAGAATCACCAGTACTGACACTAGCACCGTCCGTTGAGCTGCCTAGCTCGCCAATTACATCTCCAACGGTGCTGTTGGCTCCATCCGTTAAAGAAACACGACAACAAATCCGTGAGAAACCAGAACTACCATGCATGTTTGACCAGCTTGAGGCTGACGAACAAGCCCGAAAACGAAGACAGCAGCATCGACGCGGCTTGGGACCCGGTGTTCTCGCAAGTAGTCATCTAACTGGAGAACAGTACGACGAAGTGCGTGACTCGCTGCAGCAGGACTTCCGCGAAGACACTCGTGTAAACGAATCCAACATGAAGCGTGAGCTGCGCCGGCGACGTGACGCACAAGCCACGCGGGTGCAGAAGTATATTCGTCGCTTCCTGGCTACACGGCGAGTTGATCGCCTTCGTCGAGAGATGCAGCAAGAGCGCGTAAAGCGCTTTGCCGGTGGAGAAATTGTGCGCATAGCTCGAGGTCGTCTTGGTCGTCGACGATTTACCCGGTATGTCAACGAAAAGGAAGAGGCTGAACGACGTCTTCACGCAGCCATCTACATCCAAACCGTCTTCCGGGGCTACTCGAAGCGCATAGCCTACCACGCGAAACTCCGTGAAAGCAAGGCCCGGATGCTGGAACGAGTATATCGTGGTCACTTAGGACGAAAGCGAGCTCGCAGGCTTCGTGAGGAGCAAAATCTCCGGCGCTTCCAGGATCGAAATGCCGCAAAGCTGCAAGCCACATGGCGCATGTATGTTGCTCGCGGGAAGTTCCTTGCAGTGCGATTCAACGAGCTCGCCGCTTTAGAGATCCAGCGGATGTATCGTGGTCACTTAGGTCGCGGCGAGGCTGCACGTAAAAACAATGGCGAGATGCACCACCAGGGGCTGAAAGACTGGCACTTGGGCTGCAACTCATCGAGGGCTCCAAGCAGGCATTTGAGCGCCAACAAAATGAGCTGGATGCTCTGCATCGTGCACAAGAAACAGCAGAGCGTCAAGTGAGTACAGTGCACACCGAGCTACGTGAGGCCGAAAAGGAATTGGCTATCCTCGAGCGTGAACTGCAGGAGATAGACCAGTTGGACGCAGATGTTCGCGAGCTGACGCACGAGGCCGAACGACTGCATGCGGGTGGTGTCGAAGGCCTTCTGCGTAACTATCGTTCGTCTTCCCAGAACCAGCAGCCTTTAGGCAGCGGCATACCTGAAACTTTTTCATCACCAGACAACGAAGATGGCGCACCGTACGAGCTCGGAGCTGAAAATGTGCTTGAGTCGAAAGAGGCACTCAAGAAGCGTCAGGCAGACGCATATGCTGTGGAAATGGCGCTTAGCATTAAGCGTAGCGAGCGCGAGAAGAAAAAGCGCGATCTCGAGGCCGAATTTGCCAGTGCGTTCGCAGAGGTGCAACGAAAACGAGAGGCGTTAGCAGCTCTGGAGGAGCGCTTGGCCGATATGGAGCAGACACGCATGCGAAAAGACCGCGAGTTTGCACGCATGCAACGGCATTTGATGGAGCTGCTGGAGGAGCAGAAGTTGGAACTTGAAAACCTACGCGAAAAGGGGATTGAGCTCGAGACAGCTACTGCGACGTCGGCAGCAGCAGCCGCGGCGACTGCAGCGAAGGCACGCGAGCACGAAGCTCGGTCACACGCAATGTTCGAGTCCACGGAGGAGCTGATGAAGTTTCAGTTCATGTCAATGTCGTTGTCGTACTTCAGCTCGCTCAACATGCTCAAGAACCTGCGCGATATTAACGCAGACACTACAGCAGCAGCCATCACAACCACAGCTGAGACTGCTGCTACTGCGGCTGCCGCTGCTGCAGCCGCCAACATTACTCCCGTCACAGCAGCTCTCGCGAAGAAGAAATCCGATGGAAATGCTATCGCCGATCTGCTAACGACGGTGGCTCAGCGCAAGCAGCAGGAGTTAGCACAGCAACAACGTGAGGAGGAGGAAGCGTTGGTCCCCGGGCGAAAGCAACCGCTTCCTGAGGAAATGCGTTCGTGGACGGTGGACGATGTTGGTCGGTGGCTCGACAGTCTGTCACTACCGCAGTACAAAGCTGCTTTCAAGGAGGGAGCTGTGGACGGTGAATTCCTCATCGAACTTCGTGCTGAGGACCTGGCTGAGATTTTGGGCGTATCCCACAAGCTACATGTGCGCAAGTTGTTAGCAGCACGCAACAAACTGCTGCCACTAACAGCAACAGAACGTGTTCAACTAGACGCTGTTAACCACGAGGCGAATGCTGCTCGTGCACGTGGGCAGGAACCGGTTGCAGGAGACGAAGTCTCGTTGGATTTGGAAACCGTGTTCTCGCAAGCACGTAATGGACGAATGAAGCGACTCGTCGAGAGTCTCGATGCAGGCTTCCCTATCGACAGCGAAGACGACAAGGGTAACACATTGTTGTTGCTTGCATGCCAGAACGTGAACCAACGCATGATGGAGCTTCTAGTCACGCGCCGAGCGAACATCAATCACCGCAATGCACAAGGCAACACACCGCTGCACTTTGCCATGGCCTACGACAGCGAAGGCGTGCTTGGTGAGTACCTCATCGCGCACGGCGCCGACGATACAATCGAAAACAACAGCGGCCTCACGCCCTATGACGGTTTAACAGCCGACTAACTAACGATCCGCTCACACCACGTAAAACGAACCAAGAAATCGGTAGACACTCGCGCCAACTCGCACCATTCGCGAACTTGAACACTTTTTTATTGTTGCTGTAGATTAGATAACACAACAGCCTGCTCGGCTTTGCGACGATACTTCCTGGGGATTGCTTTGATATTCTTGACACCTTTTAAGCCTCCACCCGAGCAGATTCTTTCTTCGCCTCATCCAAAGCACGCATCTGAGCAGCAACCATACGGTTGACAGCGTTCACGTAGGCCGTGGCCGACGCCACCAGGATATCCGTGTTCGCACCATGACCAACGAACTGGCGGTCGCGAGTAACACCCGTCTGAGCGTTCACATGCTTCTCGTTCTCGCTCTTCTCCTCCTCCTCCTTGTCTTCCTGCACCCGCACAGTCACCTCACCCAGAGCATACGTGCCGTCCGTCACACTCTCCACAGCGAAGTCGTTCAGCTTAATGTTCTCCATGCCAGTAGCGCGCTTGATGGCCACGTAAATGGCGTCAATCGGACCCGTGCCCATAGCAGCCTCGCTCACTTCCTTGCCGTCCTTGTGCGCAAGCGTCACCGTGGCCGTCGGCTTCACGAGGTTGCCAGCGGTCACGTGCACGGACTGCAGCGTCCAGAAGATCTCCGGCTTGAACATCTCATCCGACACAATCGCCTCCATATCGGCGTCCGTCACCGTCTTCTTCTCATCAGCCAGCACTTTGAACTTCTCGACGTAGTAGTCGAGCTCCTCCGGGGTCAGGTTAGTATAGCCGAGCTGCTGGAGACGCTTGCTGTACGCGTGGCGACCCGAGTGCTTGCCGAGCACCATCTTATTCTCGTTCAGACCAACCGACTCCGGCAGCATGATCTCGTACGTCGCCTGGTGCTTCAGCACACCATCCTGGTGGATACCGGATTCGTGGGCGAAGGCGTTGGCTCCGACAATGGCCTTGTTAGGCTGAATCGAGATACCAGTGTAGTGGCTCACCATGCGACTGCAGCGAGTGATCTGCGTCGTGTCCACGCTGGAGTACACGGGGTACTGCTGCGGGCGGGTCTTCAGGGCCATCACCAGCTCCTCTAGAGCCGTGTTACCGGCGCGCTCCCCGATACCGTTGAGCGTAACCTCTACCTGGCGAGCTCCGCCCTGAACAGCAGCCAGTGTGTTGGCAGTTGCGAGGCCCAGGTCGTTGTGGCAGTGCGTGGAGAAGATGGCCTTGTCGCTGCCCTCGGTGTTCTCAATGAGGTAGCGGAAGAGCGATCCGTACTCGTCCGGGACGGTGTATCCCACCGTGTCGGGGACGTTGATCGTCGTGGCGCCGGCCTTGATGACCTCGGCGATGACGGCGCACAGGAAATCCGGGTCGCTGCGACCGGCGTCCTCCGTAGAGAACTCGACGTCCGAGCACAAGCTGGAGGCAAAGGTGACGGCTTCCACGGCGCGGCGGATGCACTCATCGCGCGACATCTTGAGCTTGTACTTGAGGTGGATGTCGGACGTGGCCAGGAACGTGTGGATGCGGTGCTTGGGCGCGTGCTTGACGGCGTCGTAGCAGCGCTGGATGTCCTTCTCCATGGCGCGCGACAGGCCGCAGATGGTCATGGGCTCGCCCGTGGCGCGGTTGCCAATGAGCGGACCGATCTCCTTGGCGATGGCCGACACGGCATCGAAGTCGCCCGGGCTGGCGATGGGGAAGCCGGCCTCGCACACGTCGGCGCCCAGCGCGCTGATGGCGCGCGCAATGTCCAGCTTCTCCTTGAAGTTGAGCGTGGCGCCGGGCGACTGCTCGCCGTCGCGCAGCGTCGTGTCGAACACCACGAGGCGGTCCTTGGCAGCCTCGGCGGCTGCGGCCGCGTTTGAGAAGGCGCGGCGCGCGGGCGCCTTGGCCGCGGCCACGGAGCGCTTGGCGATCGCCTGCATCATTGACTACGACGAGACAGGAGGAAGATCCGGCTGCGTCCTCGGGTGCAAAATGCGGAATGAGCTAAGCGGTTGCAGTTCAAAGAGAGTGTTTGCTCAAACGCCATAGGAACGCACCACCAGATTATTGTGCTAGAGGAGGCGTTGGGATTGGCTAGTGTTTGGTTAAACTGTGTTGGGATTGGATAACACGTGGTTTGACCAGTCAGAGAGCGGGAAAGATTGGATCGGAGACCGCCCCTCGTGTATTATTCTCTTGGCCCGGAGCGCCCGAGGAGGAGATGGGACGCGGATCTGCACCGACACCGGATACTGTACGTGTCAAGGCGAGCCGTGTTCAACCAGCGAGACCGAACGTTCTCACCGCAGTCTCATGGCTGTCCTGTGCGCGAGCGGTGTGACCCTCCTCGTCGCACGTAATCACGGAGGCGACAAGTTCAACATGGAAGGCTTGCAGCGCGGCCGGTCGTCAAGAAGCCACAAGACTGAGCGAGCGAGGAGCGGAAGGCGTTTGCGTGAAGTGCTTTCGGATGGCCTTGCGAGCAGCGCTCGAGCGCGAGTTGAGTTGCAGTGCACTCGGTGAGACCTCGACTGTGTAGCAACGTCCCCAGCTTGAAGTAGTTGCACGTCATTCTATCGCGCGCTTGGCAGTTTCTTGAAGTCAAAACAACAATGTAGCACTGCGACGCGCTAAAGATTGCCAACTCCATGACAGCTATTATTATAGTCAGGAGTCCTGGACAGATATGCGCAGGTGAACTTTACCGTGAAGGCGCCTGCCACGCACTCCTCGGACTGTCCGCGCCGAAGCGGCACGTAACGTCAAACACCGGTATTGTACCGGTATGTAGGGAGTTCTGACTGCGCCACGTCCAAAAATGTCCATTCCCGCGCACATAATCAACGCTAATTGCAGCAGACCAGATCCCTTCACGCCCGGATGGCGTCGCGGCCGCCGCCCCAGAGCCGCTCCAGCCCCAGCACCCACTGGGCGCCAGCGCAGCAGACCATGCCGCAGCCGACTCCGCGCTGGAGGGACAGTCCAGGTGCTGCTAGGAGTCCCAGGACCACGCCCTCCGTCGTGAAGAAGTGGCCGCCGCCCGCAAAGGCCCACGCTCCAGCCCCAGCCCCCGTGGTAGCAGCACCCAAGCCATCGCCTATTGCAGATAAGAAGAAAACGGTATCGGCGGGGTTCCAATCGGCGCGCGCTGTTTTCGAGGCCAAGCAGAGCCCTGCGGCGTCGCCCCTGACGCCTCCGAGTCGTCGGCGATTGACAGGTCCGACCCCGACAAAGACTATCGTGGTAAAAGAGCCCCCTCGGGTTCTGAATTTGTCGAGCTCTTCATGCAGCACGGTAGACTTGGAAACTGATCAAGAGCTGAAGGAGATCGCAGGCACGCGGCGAGCAGTGAAGACCTGGCAGCCTGTTGTGGAAAAGGAGAAACCAGCGGCGATTTCAGTGGCACCATATCCTTTGAAGCCGGTTGCTGCAAAAGCATCGCCCCAACTCGTTAATCCTACGCTGTCTGCTGTGTCTAAGAAGCTTCACGTAGGCCACTCTCGTAGCCCTGAAGTCCTTGCATCCGCTCCAGTGCAGCAAAAGCAGAGCACGATCGACCCATCCCGACTTCTTGCCCCGTTTGACACGGTTCCGACCCTTCCTGATGAAGTGGCGTGCGTCTACGACACGGCTGCCACCGAAATGCAAAAGAGTATAAAAAAGTGGTACGCAAACTCCTCAAGAAGGATAAGGCGCGACTGGAGGAATTCAAGATGAATGCACGGCTATTCGGCACCGACTTCATGGACGCGCACGCTTATCTGGACACACTCATCAAGGACTTCGGGTCCATTCGTGCGCTGCAGCTAGTGCCTTGCTTGTTGTCCATCCAACCGGACATCCTTAAGAGTAATGCGCTGCTTCTCACGGCAAGGAATTATGTTCTGCGGAACGAAGAAACGTTGGACAGGGAGTGTCGGATCTTGCGAGCAACAAATATGAAGGAGACGTCGAAGGGAAGCATTGATATGGCTATGAGTTCGGTACCAACCCCGTCGGTAGTTTCAACTCGGGCAAAGGCGCCGTCATCGCCAGGTATCTTTGTCCCATTTGAGCCAGTAATGACCGCTGAACGTGTGCGCGACCGTGTCATGACTCCTGTTTTCAGCAAAACAACGACCCCGACTGCTGCTGCTTCATCATCTCCAGCAGATCAGTCGGCAGAAACAAGTCCGGTACTGGTAAAACGCGTCCTAGCTGCTATTCACGAACCGGTCAAGTCGGAGGAACCTGTTCCAGAGCCTCGAGAGCCGACACTCACGGAGGTAAAAAAATCAATACTGTCCGCCGTTGTGACCACTCCAGCAGAGGCGTTGGCTCCTCCGCCGCCTGTGAAAGTGATCGCGCCCAATCCGATTCTAAAGGCCCACGCGGAATCCGTCACCCCGAGTGACAGCGAGGAAGACGACATTCGTCCTGAATCCCTCTTTGGAGAGCCCATCAAGCCGGCTCCTCAGAAGAAGCTTGTGCAAGTCAAAACGAAGATGGTCAGTGCACCAACTTCGCCAGCGTCATCGACACACAGTTTTGACGATGCTGAAGGCCTATTCGGAGAACGTCTATCTCTATCATCTCTTCCAAGCGAGCGCCGAAGGAAGACGGTAACGTGGGGAGAGCCGCAAACGCTGGAAGTCTCCAAACCCGTGAGGAAGGCCCCGCCAGCACCGTTTATTTTCGGTCTTGCCACTGCAGGTGCCTTCGAATCGGACTCGGATGAGTCGGACTTTGATGGCTAACAGAATGTGTAATGAGAGAGAGCTGTAATGAGTGAAAAAGGATGGAGTCGAGGCGAAGGTGCTGTGCTAGTAACATTCTCACACGTCACAGATATTTTGTAACTGCAAGTTGGCTCGTCTGCGGCACAACCTACTGAATTTCATATTGTATTCCAGCACAGGTTTGGAGGTTCTTTCGACAGCTCAACAACGGCAGCAACCTCTGGACATGTCGTCGCCGCAGCTGCAGCCAAGACAGCGGCCCAGCAGTGTCGTGGGGCTGCATGGCGACTTCCGTGTGGAGGTGCTGGGTAGCCAGGAGTCGCTGGACCTGGATTGCGGCAAGTTCTACACGGTGCGTGGCCCACTGCGCCTGCTCTGTCGCTGTCGGTCTCACCTTACAACGGTCTCCTTCCCAACGCAGGAATACATTCTGCGCTGCTCGTGGATTGAACGCAATGGGACGCCGGAGGTAAGCGGCTATTCGTAATGATTGCAGTGGTGCTACCGGCGCTTGGGCTCATTGAACGGCTCGTGTTTGGCTCAGATTTGGGACGTCGTTCGTCGATACCGGGAGTTCTGCGCGATTGACATCCTGGTGAGGCTTTCAGGGGGCGTTCAATGGGGGTGGACATGATGGTCATGGACTGATGAAATGAGTGGTTTGATGTGTAGTTGCGCGAGAAGTATCCGTCCCGAGCGCCATTGTTCCCGTTCCTCCCGAGCAAGAAGTACATTGGCTCGTCATTATCCGCTGATTTTGTCGACAAGCGACAACGTGATCTTGGCTACTACCTGATGTCCATACTCCACAGCTGCCCCCTGGTACAAATTGCATTGCTTTCATGGCTATTGCGCACCTTGTTGATCGGACTGTGCTGATGTTTGCTCCCTCCTTCGGCAGCTCGTGCAAGACGAGATCATCGATTCGTTCCTGGACATCAAGCGACACATTTTGGAGCGCGCAAGGGAGCAAAATAGTGAGAGGCGCTCGGTCTTGACCCCCACGCACTCGACTACCGGAACTGGTGGTGTAAGCCCAATGCGGCTACAGCTCTAATTCGTTAACCGTGCCACCTCCATCGGTTGCTGTTGCATAGATTTTCCTCGTCTTTTGTTTTCGAATTGGAAGGCGTGATTTTGTTTGCTAGAGGTATGCCTCATGTTGAACATCACTTCTCGTTCTATGATCATGTACCGCCCGGGTTATCTTGCTCTATCCAAGAGCTCAAGTGTAAAACTTTTCCAGCAAGGAAGCTCGAGTTAGCATTCGGGGTTCTGCGGTTCGAGACAAGTGTGACGAAAGTGAGTGTCAATATTCGTTCCCTTCATATTCATTTGTGCGGATATTCTGCCTACTTAACATGAAAACCTTCTTGCTGCAAATAGGATGGAGGCGCAGCATTGACGATCGTTGGCAGTATTGACTTGTGCATTTCGATTATCCGCTTTTGCCTACAACGTTGGCTTAGCGCTCGCGGCGATTGAACCCTCCAAAAGCGTTGCCACCTGCGGCCCCAAAACCAAGTTGACCTCCGGTTGCACCCGGAAAGCTGCTGACTCCTGGCTGGCCGAAGTTGCCTCGCAGGCTTTGGCCACCGAATCCACCAAACGTATTTCCACCTTGAGCACCAAAGCCCGTGGACTGACCAAAGCCATTTCCGCCAAAACCACCAAGACCAGCACCTGCACCGCCGAAACGACCAGCTCCGAAGGCTCCCATTGGGTTTCCACCGAGGCCTCCGCTTGTAGCAGTACTTGGTATACCGACTCCAGCTGATAGCCCAGTATTACCTCCCAACCCTTGGGCTGATGTGGGCTGGCCTTGATTCAAAGCTGCCGTTGAACCTGGCTGCTGAGCCCCAACAGTGGTAAGGCTTGTTGGCGCAGGTGTGGCAGCAGCAGGTCTGGTGGCTGCGGGAGTTGTTACTGGGCGTCTACCTGGGGTCGACGGGGCGGGTGTCACCGCACCACCTGGAGCATTACCACCTGCACCTGGAGCAACACCACCTGCACCGGGAGCAACACCGCCTGCACCAGGAGCAACACCACTTGCTGCAATGTTGGAGGCACCAACGACAGCGGAGCCCCCACGACAGCGGTGTTGGAGCTAGCCACGACAGTTGATGGGATACTTACAGGAACGGGAATGAGCTGCGGCACACTCACAGGGACCGGAATGGCGATTTTCTTGACTTTCTTGATATGGTGTTTTTCGCCTTCCTTGTCGTTTTCACTTTTCGTGGTGTCGGCACTTATTCGCAGAGCTCGAATTTCAGGCGAGCTTGGTGAGTGGTGCGCTCCTTCCGTCGCAGCTAGGAGGTTGAGAGCGAGGAAAATTGCGACTGCGGTGGCTTGCTTCATATTGAAGTTGAGCTCGCGACTTTAAACTGGTTGGGAGGCTGGTTGCTTTGCTGCTCGCAAAAAGGAGAATGAGCAGAAGATGGTGCACTTAAGCCAAGCTCACATGGTGGCATGGATAATGCCACGTTGAGTTGAAAGACCGAGTGACCTGATCCTTTCCATCAGCTTACGACATTGATGGAGAAGACATCAGTAAAAATCGTACATCAGTAAAAACACAGTGGTCTTCACTTCCAAGAGCCAATCGCCAGAGCATTGCGCAACATATTCTCTCCATGCTTCTCACTTCAACTTCAGCGAACGCATTCCATCACAATTGATGCTCCCTAATAAAAGATTATAAATAACGGACCTCACAAACTGCTCTTGCTTCATTTATCAGCAGCAAAAACTTATGATTTTGCCACCGCTCCGTTACAGGCTCTCACGGAGCTATAAGTCTCAACAGCAGAATACTCTTATCGAAGGCGTTAACCCCTCAATTACAATCAGCAATTTCGTTCATTCATGCTAAACTGAAGCTCCAAATTCTGCCGTCAGCAGGTGTGCGATCGCATGCAAGTTAGTTGGCCAAAATGCGAGTGCGAGTATCGCCTTAGCAACTTCGGACACAACAATTTGGCAGCTTTTTTAACTGGAAGCTTCCACTTTTGGAGCCTTCCCCGCTCAAATTGCTTCTTTTTCTTCACATGCAGCCACCGCCCACATACTAACTATCAGATAGTGTCCAGCTTTTCGCGTGCTCGTTCTCGTCGCTGTCGCCCCCGTGCACGGCTCGATATAGCTCGCGAAGGTGCCATCGGCAAGGTTAAACCGTGGTATACAAATACCAAGAGGTTTTCCCATCAGAGTGATGGTCAGATCCATTCGTGGCTGCACGGCCTCAGCGAAGCTCTGGAACGGACGAGACGTGGCGCGCCGAAGTCCTTGGGGGCGTTCGTTACCAGAGAAGACGGCGAGAGTAGGACCCGGACGCGGCGAGACCCCCTCCGTAAGCCTCGTGAGCGTGTGCAGAGCCCCAGACGCGCCCAGGAACAGCAAGAAGCGCGGCCCACCATGTCTCTGGAGGACATTATGTCGGCGGGGATGGGCGCCAAGTACATGGCGGACTCGAGCAGCTCGTCCAGCTTGTCCTCGGACTCGGATGACGCGTCCTCGTCGTCCTCCAGCTCCATCCTGTCGTCCTCCTCGGCCGAGTCGGACAGCGACCAGCCCCGAGCCATAGCTAAGAAGAAGACGGGGGCGAGAGGCAGGAAGCAGACGAAGAACATGCAGCTGTCAGACGCGGAGGCGGACTCGGACTTGGACAGCGCGGGTGGCAAGAAGAAAAACGCCAACCCCCAGCGCCAAGACGCTCCCCAGTGAAGAGCAACGGGAAGGCCAAGAAGGCGGAGCCCCGCCGAGTTTGCCTCCACCCCCGCCGCCCCCGCCGCCTCCACCGGCGATGCCTGACGACGACTCCTCGAGCTCGTTCCCGTCAAGTAGTGAGAGTTCGAGCTCGGACTCGTCGGACTTTTCCGAGTCGGAAACCACGCAGTCGGATATTCCGCTGCCGCCGCCATTGCCGCCGACTAGTGCAGCTCCTGCTGCTGCTACTAGGAATGGTGCGGCTGCAAAAACACCAAAAGGAGAGCTGCTACGAGGAAGAAAGTAACGGCAGCGAACCCATCGTCGTTGAAGGTGACGCTGAAGCTGCCCCCAGGCTTCAACGCTAAGAACGGTGGCACCGCCGCACTGAATAACGCAGCGGTGCCGGCTAATAGTCGATCAAAGCTCCAATTTCAGGTAACAAATCCGACCGCCGTGGCTACGAAGAGATCTCGAACGCCTACGCCGGCACTCACAGCAAACGCACGAAAAACAACAGCTACAACGGGGTCTAAAGCTGCGAAGAAGAAACAACCAGCAGGTCGTGTACAAGGAGCGGTCTCAGCGCAGGTATTGCCGTCTGCGAGCCAAGCGAATGGAGCATTGCCTGCAGTGCTACTTGTCCCAGTTGGTCCTTCAATTGTGAGCAAGCTGATTCCAACGGGCCCAACTCTTCCTGCAGATGAAGTTCGTGGCGCGAAGGAATTATCCCTTGTGGACCCACCGCTCGCTGTAAATCGTCCTGAAGAGACAATTGAAACAAATATTCCGGCGCATTTCAATGACCCGTACGCGCATGGAGGTGACACGCTGCGCGTACTGGACATGTTTTTCTTCTGTGATGAGAACGGGTACGTCAATTTTTATAAGGCGTGATGCAGGTCTAGTTGCACTGACACAATTTGTTTTGCTTGACGCGGATCTTAAATTTTAGCAAGGCCATTAGCTTGGAGATATTGGATCGGCCAAAGGATCAGCGCCCAAAAATCATGGGCTTCGGTACTGTTGTAGAGAATCTGCCTCTGGCAGAACGCCCTCTCCCTGTGAAACACATTCTGCCATCTCCAGCTTTTCCATCACGCTCCAAGAAACGCCCACGTGCGGACTCGTCTTCTTCCACTCCAGCGAAGTCTCCAGCCGCTAAGGCACGAGCAAGACCCAATGGTAAGCTTCTGAAGACACTTGCGCTGTTTGGAATCTACCACGCCTTGAGTGCTAATACTGCGGGGCTTGTTGTGATGTCTGATTGCTAGGAGGTGGCAGCAATAATGACAACAAGCGTGCCAAGGTTGGTGACGAGGCAATTTTTCAAGGAGACGGAGAGTTTGAAGATTGTGAGTGGGATCAGACGCGTTTCCAGAACCAAAGCATTTTCGATCGGTCAACATTATACCGTTTTCCCAGTCCGTTTTACCCTAATCAGGTGTCTCAACTGGATGGACAATCCGATTCTGACAGTGGTGGCAGCGACTTAACGTCGGATGACGAAGAAATTCGTTCCGTTCGAAGCGGATCAGTTCCAGGTTCAGATGAGCAAAATGACAGCGAACTTTTATCGTCCGCTTCTAGCAGTTCGAGCGAAAGTGACAATGACGACCATTCTTCTTCGTCATCCAGTGGTACCGGTGCCGAAAGCGGGCAAGGTACAACGACGGTTAGTCGACGATCGTCAGCAACAAGCCCTGCAGCGCTGAAAGCTGAGCATCTCCCTCAAGGAAATGCAGTGACATTGAGGCCACCACCCCAAAGAGTACAGAGGGGAAGAAATACTGTTGTGGATTCTCGGAATACTGGCTTGCCTCTTGATGTAATCGAACTAATGCGAACCGACCAGCGTGTCGAGGTTAATGCAAAGGGTACGCCGGACGAACTCAACTTAATGGAGTGTTGTTTTCGTCACCCTCCTGAGTACGCACGTGCTCGAGTGTGGCTCCCTGAAATCACCGATTGGTGCCTTGATTATGCTGAGGGAGATCCGACATTATGGGTTGTTACCCCGCATGCTTGGTACAAGATTGCAGGACCCTTATCTGGGTTACTGCCACACCCATCGTATCGCAAGATTTTCCAGCACGTCCGCCATTTATTCGAAGCCAGTTACCTCGTGGCGTATGTTCTCAAGGAGTGGCTGCCGATTAACAAAAAGTTTCCGCGCAACACTTCAGCAGATTATCGAGCTGTCGTTGAACGGCAGATATCGAGTGGTACGATCGCGCTACTTTTGTGTTGATTCGTGGTGGGATGATGGTGGTGGCTTATTGAAATCTAATAATGATGTTACTGTTAAATGGGACGTGCTTTGCAGTCGGCCTGGTTTCTCGTGAAGAATTATACGTTCATACGCGCCCAGATTTCCAATTTATTCCCCGACAAGGAAACGTATTTGGAGTCGATGTTCTTTAAGCAACTGCATCGCTTGCATGAAAACTACACTTTGCGCGAGGCTAGACACCAGAAGGAAATGGCCGAGCGGGAGGTTCGGCGTGTAAAGCGGGAGAACGAACGTCTAAGAAGGAGACAGCGAGTTGAGAAAGAGAGGCAGAGGCTGCAAGACGAGCGTGAGGAAGAACGGAAGCTAAAAGAAAAGCAGAAGTACCCTGTGGAGGACTTGAGGTTACTTGACCGGGAAGCTGTTGAGACCAACAGTCTGCCGTTAACATGCTCGAGCCTTAAGGGTGTCGAAGGCCCACTTCTCGGTGAAGTTATCATGGCGTGGCAAACGATTAGCACATTTAAAGATTTTGTCGGGGTGGAGTCAATTTCGTTGGAGGCGCTTGTGGAGTGTATCACGGCTCGCTCCGATGAAGGCACTCATGTCGGTCTATCCCGAATTTTCATGGCTTTCCTGCGTGTCATCTTGGCGGAAAAGTCATTTATGTCTCTGATGGATGATTTAGCTGTAGAGGGCAACATTAAGGTCTCAGATCTGTTTGTTAACAGCGAGAGAACCTACGGAATGTGTAAACGAGCTTATGGCGACATGCTAAATGCTGTTACGTGGCAGGAGATTCTGCGGCAACTGATGTCGAAAGACCTTGGGTCGACCCATCCATTGGCCACGTCGAGCCGTTGGTGGGTGTGAAATCGTCCGACAGACACTTTACATGCAAGCGAATTCCGCCCCTTTTAACAACCCCGTCGACACAACACTAAAGGGACTGGAGGATTATTCGCAGATCGTCAAAAACCAATGGATCTTGGGATGATTAAAAGACTCTAGAGTCTGGGGTTACGAAGGACCTGGAGGCTACGACAAATTTGCCGCGGATATTCGGTTAGTGTGGGATAATGCCATTCTGTACAATGGTGAGGAGTCGGAAGTCGGGCGCGCAGCTATAGCATTGTCAGACGTGTTCGAGCAAGACTACGAGCGTTTTGTAGTTGGACGCGTTCGTGCAAATGAAAGCCGTATCGAAGGATGCAAAAAGGCAAAGAAGCGTTGCAAGACCCACTGCTGGACAAACTCAAGCCATGTCAATACTCTGACGTTGTGTACGGGTTGTATAGCTTCGAGTTCCACCAGGTATGTCTTGCAGTGCTTGGTTGGTTACATGGTGAGGAACAAAAGCTGATTGCTAACTTGCATTGCATGCGATGAAATATTTAATTCTTGTGCAGCTTCCAACTACATACAAGATTGCAGCGCTTTCATGGATTTGCTCGGAATTTCTGACTCTCTCGGTCATTAGGTCAGTGTTTATGAGTGGTACAGTGGAGAGTATTTTCTACTAACGTTGTGATCGTGAATGCCCTAGAACCTACCTCGGATCGCAGGTGGAGCAGGAAATGCTGATTCATCGTAACCACAGAAAACGTGCGGCCGATCTTGATTCGCGAAGAAAATATTCGGACAGAATGAGGCGTGAAAAGGAGAATGCGTTCCGACGAGACTGCATTAGCCAAGGCATTCACCCTAACTCGCACAATGTGTTCTCCGAAGGGATCAAACGCAAGCACGAATTTATCCCGAAATTCTACGAGGATATGCAAGCGGAGAAAATTGAGGACGATAACGCCATCGAACAAGAAAGGAAGGCTCAAGCCGAGGAAATGCAGAACGAGTTAAACTCGGTAGGGCATATTGTGGGTACTGTTTGGGAACAGCATGAACAACGACTAAGTGTTTGTCTTGTACACAGATTGTTATTCGCGAGGCTCCTTTGGGAAGGGATCGGTATCATAACTCTTACTACACGTTCAAGCACGATACCAAAACGCGACTGTTTATTGAGCGCGGAGATTCAGGAGATTTCGTGCTTTGCAGCAGCAAAGCTCAACTTTCGGCGATCCTGGAGTGGCTAAACCCTAAAGGCATTCGGGAGCTTGATCTCTTGACGAAATTAGGGAAATAAAGGAAAAACTACTTAACGCGTTTGAAGAGGAAGAATCTAAGCAAGATGGAGATGTGGCGACCGAGATAGGATGGAATGCCAAGGATGGTATAGAGCTCCAAATGTTCCCACTTCCAGGTGGTACAATTAAGGGAGATACCATGGTTATCACGGACGCTGACAAAGTAATCAAGTCGCACGATGTGTCTCGAAAAATGTTATTCTGCTTAAAGAAGCATTTGGAGGACACGAATACGTTGCCTTCTTCGTGGGAAGGTGCCGAGACGTGGTGCAGTCGTCTGGAGAAGGCGTCTTCATTTAAAGAACAGCTCGATCTATTTGCTGAATTAGAGAGTACAGCAGTGACAGCTATAAGTTCTGGGGTGGAGACGATTCGACCTTCTTGGCAGCGGAAGCGACATGAGTGGCGATTGGCACTGGAGGGATCCTGTACATACGCACAGCTAGTGTTTTTGCTGCACGTGTTACTGGAGGAGTTTATCAATGTGGAAGCATTCATGGATCTCCACATTCGCTTGGACCGACGAGAATGGCTCAAGCTACGACCTAAAGAAACTCGGAATTTTATCCCAGAAACTGGAAAGGTGGTCGTTTACTTTGGTGATGGCCATGCATTGGCGTTAAAGGAAGATGCGAAGATTAAGAAAAAGCGTTTCACCCAGAAAAGTGACCCCCGGTGCGTAATGCAACGGTGATCTGCACGGTGGAGAAGGTCTCATATCACCACGGTGGAGGTGACCCGTATGCATTGGCAGTATTGAATCCAATTTCGAATATGGCAAATCACGAGTGTATTCGGGAACCGGGCTCCTTGTTGTGCCTTCTGCCATCTCGAGAGCAGAGACTTGCCCGAGTTTTTCTGCGAATTCTAGCCAAATTAAAGCTTTTGACTGATGCTGGACCGTTCTTGGAGCCTGTTTCGGATCGAGAATTCCCCCAGTACAAGGAGATTATCTTGCATCCAATGGACCTCGGGAAAATAAGTAACAAGGCAAGCGAGCTGGAGTACAAGACTGGCGCACAGTTTATGACCGACTTAAAGCTTATGCGCGATAACTGTCAGCTGTTTTGCGAAGGCCGCTTTCCAACTCTGCCACCACTAGCTCACAACTTGGTATCTATAGCAGAGGGATTAATCAAGAAATGGGGTAAGGAGATTCGCGCGTGTGAAGACGTCTCTGGTGGTGCGAAGTCCGATCACACGGTGTTATCGGAGAAGGAACAACCACCAGAGGAGCAGGATACATTATCCACAACAGTATTGCCCACCAGCGCGATCGTGACTATTTTGCGTTTAGAAAACCGCTTACCGGAGTACATTGTGGATATCAGTCGATATGCTTGGGCAGTGAATCGCACTTGGCAGTGTGGTGAGAGATTCCAGATGCTGTTCCGTAACCCGCAAGGCCAACCCGGTGAATACTACGGGGAGTGACTGCGGGGTCATTGCCATACGACCAGCATGGAATGCTGCCTTGGGAAGCACTGCGTGTGACGTGGGACGAAGACGACGGGTCGGACGACAATCGCATCAATCCATGGTACGTGGCTGAATGTGGCACCAATCGATAGCCCTCGTCTAGGCATCTCACCATTAGTGCTATTTTTTTTCTTTTTCTAACAGGGAGGCGGAATTTCCTCGAGGTGGAAACCGGGTTTAGATAAATAGATGACCTCCAGTCTCTAGCAGTTTGTACTGCAGTCAGCAGAGGCACATGCTTGTGTAGTGATGCAGTCTGATGGCGTTACCAAGGGCGTGCAAGTGCTTGGGAGGGATGGAAGTGCGTCGAGACTATTTCGAGGCGAACGGAGCTAAAGGCGATCCACATGAAAATATGACTTTGAACCAAGGCAAGGTTGCCGGCCCCGTCTTCTTGGCATTTGTTTGGTAGCTTGCGTGGTATAATAGCTGATTGATCATACAGTGTAGGTACCGGAAGGGCAAGCGCAACACAGCACTCGACGTGAGGCCAGCAGCTCATTAGACAGTCCAGCGCTACTCCCTGTTTTTGTGTATTTGCAGCAGACCTCCCGCTCATTCGAGCTCTTCCCGGTGGTTCAAGAAGCGGAGACGAATGTGGACCCCTGCACAGCACTCGGCAAGCCAGCATAGCACTATCCTCGCTGCGACCGCCGTGGCAGTGGCTTTGCTAAGCTGGAAGGTGCTGGCATACACCCTACGCACACCTGAGCAAAAGGCTGAAGACGAGAGTTTCCGGCAGATTCACCGGCCTAAGTCCACCTTGCCCGTGCTAGGAAATACGCTTGACGCCATGTTCCTGCAAAAAGAGCGGTTTGTGGATTGGATGGCTGAACAAAGCGCACTTGCAGGTGGAAAGCCGTGGCTCATGACCATTCTCGGGCAGCCTCCCATGTTTGTGATCTCGTCGCCCGAGAGCTACGAAGACCTGTTCAAGACGCAACTACACATTTTTGAGCGCGGAGCTACCATGTCGTACATTTTCAAGGACTTCTTGGGAGAAGGCATCATTGCGGTGGACGGGCACAAATGGCGCCAGCAGCAAAACAGCAAGCCACTTGTTCACGAACCGGATGATGCGTGAGGTCATGGCCAAGGAAGTGCGTACCAAGTGCGTTAAACTTCGCGAATTGCTAGACCACTGCGCGCTGGAACACAAGAAAGTAAGCATGAAATCTCTCATCTCCAAGTTCACTAGTGACGTCTTCACAAAGATTGGATTTGGGGTGGAGCTACACGGACTAGATGCTAGTAAGCTGGAGCAGGAGCACCCATTCATCCAGGCCATTGACGATATGTCGCGTTTGCTACAATTGCGTTGCCAGCAACCCATGTTCCTGTGGCGACTTAAGCGTTGGCTCAATGTAGCAGAGGAACACGAAGGCAAGAAAAACATGGTCATCATCAAGGCGATTGTCACTGACGTAATGGCGCAGTCGCTAGGCCAAAAAATAAGGACCCTGAACATCCTTCGGAGTCCGGACAGTCATACGCTAAGGATCTTGTGCTGGAGGATCCGATGACGGAGACAAAGGATCTACTTTCGTTCTTCATTGAATCTGGTCTAACAGACTCGCAACAGCTACAGGATATGGCTGTCAACTTCTTTTTCGCGGGCAAGGATACATCGTCGTTCGTGTTGTCTTGGTTTATAGTCATGATGAACCGTTATCCTGAGGTGCTGCACAAGATCCGCGAGGAAGTTCGTGACCAGCTGCCTGAATTGATCTCGGGCGAGATCGATGCGCCGTCAATGGAGCAGCTGGACCAACTTCCGTACTTGGGCGCAGCTATGCGAGAGAATCTGCGCCTAAACACGAGCATGACTACGCGATCGCCCAACCAGGACACGACGCTTAGCTGCGGCACCTTCATCCCCAAGAACTCAACAGTTTACGTCTGTCATTTTGCCTCAGCTCGTCTAAAGTCGACCTGGGGAGAGGATGCTGCCGAGTACAAACCGGAACGCTGGCTAGACCCGGACACAGGCAAGCTACGTCAGTTCTCACCGTTCAAGTTTGTCACTTTTCTTGCAGGTCCGCGCCAGTGCATCGGCATGCGCTTTGCGATGCTGGAGCTTCTGATGGTGGCGGCTATGCTTTTCGGTCGGTTCGATATCAAGACTGTGGAGGACCCGTTCGACCTCACGTACGAGCTTTCGACTGTCTTCCCGTAAAAGGACGACTGGTGTGCACGGTGCAGCGAGTTGCCACGGATGTCTCGGCCGCGTAAAGATGACGGAGAAAACTAGGATCGCAATCGGTCGCATGGTGTAATCACCTTGTTTCGTATACCCAACGTTTCGATCACTATCATCCGTTGGAATTCCTATCGCTGCAACTGCAGTCACCCGCTGCCCCCTTCACCAACACGGCGATGCACTGCCCTTATCTCTAGCTAACTTACCTTTGCGCTCTCTGCGATACCGAAGAGGGCGGTCTTCTATTTCTTGTGCTGCTTCTTTTTGGTTTCTTCTTCTTCTTCGGTGTACTTGCACCGTTGGGCGTTGTATAGAGCCGTTGGCTGCTTCCTCTGCAGCTAACAACGCAGCCATTGCCTCGTCCTCCGGCTTTGGCTCGTCGTCATCGGTGCTGGCCGCTTCATCCATCATATGCTCACCGTTTGAGTCACTATGCTTCGTATGATTCCGCTTGCCTTTTTTCTTTTTCTTGCGCTTCTTCGCGCCGTCAGCATTATCATCCTCTGGCCACGCCACGTCGTCCATAAAACCCAGCGAGCGCGCAAACTCGGATCCATGGTCAATTCCTGCCTGCTCTTCGTTCAGCATCTGCCACGAGTCCTTCTGGTAGCCAGGGCGAATTGCCTGTGGTACGGTGAAGCCCAGACCGTTCACACAAAGTAGAGTTGTCTTCTCACGCAGCTCAGGCTCGAAGCTACGCCACGTCGTGTGTGACGACAGGAAGTTACGCAGGAACGCCTCGGGTGACTGCGAAGCTGCTTGAGGCGGATAGCATTGCAAATCTGCAAAATATACCCCTTATTGCTCGTGGTGTCGCCGTCACCGCGGTAGTGCTCTACCAACAGCGTGACTAACTTAAGTTTCTTGACCAATACCTCCAGTGCCTGTTGGTTGTCTGTACGCAGCGCAATGAACACGAGCTGGTAGAAAGCTGCGTGGTACAGGTTGTTGTGTGAATACTCAAAGAACCAGGTTACTAGCACGCGCCAAACGTCCGCATCAAAGTGCTCGCTCATCAAACGGGGGTTGTGTGCCATGATTTCAACCAGCGCCTCCACCAGCGTAAGTCGCAGTTCTGTAAATGGTACCTTGACCACATAGGCCGTGTGCCGAACCGCAGTCTCCGGCAGCGGCTCTCCTGAGGCCTCATCCGGCATCGCAATGTTCTGCTGGCGTACGTACTTCTGGATCAGGTACTTCAGCAGGTCACCTAAGTGCTGTTCTACCAGGGCGTAAATCTTTTCACGCAGCGGGGCAAGCTGGTTCGGAACGAGATTTACGATCGTCGCTCCAAAGCTCTGGTACGGACTCGTCGGCGGGCCCTGCACCTTCTCCAGCGTACTTTTCTGCAGCAAACGGAACACGCACTTCATCGCAGCCGTGCGCTGCCCCACAGTCCTCGTGGTCACCCCGTTCTTATCCTCAGGCTCCACCGCCGCGCGAATGAGTCCTTCCAGCAGCTCTGGGATGTACGCCGCCGGTTGCAGCAACAACTGTCCGTTCTCGTCCGCGGCCAGCCGGTCCAACAGCTCGACGAACACATCCGCCGCTCCGATCGTGTGTGTCTCTCCGAACTCGACACTGCACACATGGTCTGCGAGCACGAGCAGCACTTTCCACTCCGCCAGCGCCCTGAAGAACGCCCACTTCTTGGGCGGCGTGGAGGCGTAGAACCGCATCACCGCCGCGCTGTGCGGCTTGCACACCAGCGTCAAGAAGAGCTCGGCCACGGGCGCGTGCTCAAGTACGGCAGCATGGCCCCCATGTAGCGCTGCACCGTCTGCGCATCTTTGCCCAGCACTTGGTACACGTCGTCCAGATAGAACCTCAACAAGTGGTCGAGGACGCGGCACGCGTGACGCAAGTTGCCTCTGGAATTGCTCTGAAAAACGGGGAAGATGCAGCGCGTGAGCAGGCCGCTCTGGGCCCCCAGGAACGTCAGCAGCGCGTCCGCCGTGTCGTCGTTCGTCAGCAGCATCGTGGCGCGATAGGACGCCAGCAGCTCGGGCGTCACATCGTCACGGGTCTCCTGTTGGCGGCGGGTGGCCGCCGCTTGGGCTGTTGCGGCTTGAGACGCGTCAGGGCCGTCCAGGAGCTTCTCGGGGGTGACGCGGCGTCGTCCAGGCGGGTGATGAAGCTGCAGAAGCGCGCGCAGACGGCGTCCTGGCCCAGCGCGCCCACGAGCGCGGCGGACACGGCGGGGCTGTCGTCGGCGAGCGCATTGGCCAGCAGCGTCTCCGGGCAGGCGGATGAGGCCGCCGAGTCGCGGCGCGTGACCGTCACTTCGGTCATTCGGGTCGCGGTCTTGAGGGGGTTTATTGTGCGACGGACGACGGCGTCTTCCACCCGTTGGGACGGTACTCGGTTACAGTATGGGGCATACTTTGGACAGTGTAAGGTGACAGGTATAAAGTACTGGGTTAGGGATAAATGGACTGGACGTGTTCGAACTTTTTCCGTAGTCGAGATAATCCGTTCGCGTCATCTTTAGAAAGGCTTGGAATTGGTGTTGCTGCAGTAGTAAGATAAGATGTCCATCGATTGATTGATTGATAGTGCTGCTTACTGCGGTGCAGGTCGGTGCATTGCTGCTCGGAGAGCAATGACCTCAGCTTGGAGTCGACTGTTCTCGAGGGCCAGCTCGACGTTCTCTCGCAAAATCTCCACTTTGTCTGCTAGTGGAGCACGCACGCCTTCGACTTCTCTGCGGTGGTTGTCTCGTAGATCCTCCGTCCTATCTCTCAGCTCGTCAACTTGTCGTTGTAGGCGCTGGCGCTCGGCTATCTCAGACGCGAGCTGCCACCGAAGAAAGCTCGTTGGAAGCTGCTGCTCGGCCTTCAGCTTAGCCCCCAAATCGTCGAGAACTGCGTCCACGAACCCATTTCGACGCTTTCGCGCCACGTATTGCTTCTCCATCCGCTACTTCCTCCGAGCGCCACGACGATGCAACACCCGACGCATGGGTCGAGCTTTGAAGCCCCGACGAGACCAGAACCTGCTCGAAATGTGCTTCAGGATGAATCATGCTGTGCTCGCGCACACGAGGCTTCGTTTCCACCTCGATATCCTCGTCGTCATTGCAGCCTCGATCGTCATCGCTTTCTCCGTCACCTACTCGTAGGAGACTGGAGTCTTATATGAGGTGAACGGGGATTCGAAGCCACAGCCTGCTGGTTCTCGTCACGAGTGCTGTCGAGTTTCTTGTCAATCATTAGAACTTGAATTTCTCGAGCTTCGATGACTTCGGGAGGATAGTCCTTCCCTCCGCCAGGCTTCTTGGTGTTGAGCACCGCCTTGTACTTCTTTTGAGAGACACCACATCTCTTTGAGATCGACGATTTGGTCGCGCATGAGTCTCTCGGTACAAATCTAATACCGCTTCCCACTCGCGAGAGTCCTTCGGCAACAGCGCTCGCATACAGGTCAGCATCGCCAGGGTGTCCGCCCTCGAGTAGCCCTCCGAGCCTGCCACTCGGCCACCACGATAAGGTCGCACAGGGATAGCACTCATCTGCTCAGATTCTGGCCGTTTTGTACCAATCGTCTGGATCAATGGACACCATGTGCGGACCAGTGGTGGTGTCATTCCTGACGCTGCAAGAGCGACGGAGCTGCGAACGGTCTGTAGGAAGTGGCTATTCACCTGCACTTGGTTGCAATTCGACGGTGTCGACGGCGTCAATGGTCACCCGAAAAATCGGTGTGGAATTTCCAGAGTCGAGCTTTTCGCCATGCGTGGACGACTTTCATCCGGAACGAGTGTTTTGCATTCCTACCGCATTTAATGGAGCTGCTGCCGGCTGCTGCAATATCGGAGACCATGGAGCTCAAGAGAGGACTTTGTCTGTCCACCAATATTGGACAACGGCCGTCGTTTGAGAACGCCCGTGCTCGATCGGGATACATTCAGGCCAAGATCAATCGTTGTGGGAACTTGCCGAACCTGCTGCTCACGGAAGA